>SKCR01051346.1:0-63146 GCA_019454045.1 Zanthoxylum bungeanum
GCAGTCACGTCACCGATCTATTTAGATCATACCCTCTGCCTATTCGTTGGGTGTGGACCGATCCTCAGATAGGATCATGTGTGTATCAAGATAGGATCCGTCAGTTCTGTGTACAGAGCATAGGTAGTCCATATATAATTAGCAATCAGTTAAAATCTATGGCCATAGTATACTTCGGAAGTGAGTTCCGAATGTTATTATAGATTGCTAATAGATACGTCGACATGATAATACCTATAGAGATTTGACGTTTACATCTATATCTTTGGGATTATATGATACCTGTGACAGAGAGATTATACGTATGCAATGACCCTCGACCTGTATGATTCAGCTAGTTTTATCTGTGGTCGTCGTAATTTACAGGTGGGTAAATTATGGACACGAAATTGGATTTCGTGACGGATTATACCTGAATCTAGAGTCTCACTAATAAAATATACTCGTAGAGCATTAGGGCAACTTTTATGAATATGGTGATTATTTTTAAATCGTTTAAAAAAACGTTAAACGAAAAATACATGCGAACGGGCCGAACCGTCATTTCTAATTAATGTGTATTTGTATTTAATATATGATATTATTAAATACACATTAATAAATTGTCAAATAAAGGTATTTGACATATATCATTAATATATATGTATTTGAGATATTTAAAGTAAATATAATACTATATTTGAGATATTTATATTTAATTAATTTTTAATTGTTAAATGATTAATATAATTAAAATATAAATATCTCACCAAATGATAAAGTTAGGAAATGATTATAAGTTGCATTGTTGACTTATACATTAAAGGAAATGGTTGTCAAATTGAATTTGACTTCTTAAGATATTTGTTTAAATTGTTTGAAAAATGAAAATATCTTTCCTTTACTTTTTGCTAATTTCGTCAACACCCTTTTTGAATATAATTGTTATATTCTTGAGTTGATTTTTGTTGACTTGTTAAAAGTTTATTAAAGTTGTAATGATTCAAGTAAACAAGTTGACAAAGCTTTAATTAAATGAAATAAAAATCATGATATTTTGTATATCTTCCACCAATTTTCGGCCAAGGCTCCTTTTGGGTGAGGTATATATTTGTTTCATTTCATTTTAGGGTTTAAGGAGTTCATTTGATACCAAAATAAATATAAAAGATGTTGAGAGAAAAGCTTGAAGCCTAAAGGAAGATGGCTTGGAAAATCATGATTTTGTAAGTTATCTTTCAAAGTCTTCAACTTGAAAATTATTTCTAACATGCTTAGCATCATTTTGTGTTGCTTTGTTGTTGTCTCTCTTCTTATAGTTTGTATTTTATTTGGTTGTGAACTTTGATGAAAGATTGAAGCATGTAAGTAAGCTTGAAATTGTTTCAAAGGTTTACTTTTGATTTTTAGAAAATCAAGTTGTCATTCTAGAGTTGGTAAGCCACTCCTTGGTGACCTAGAATTTTTCTAGAGTTGTTTCAAAGTGGTGAGGCTAGATTGGTGAAGTATTGAATTGATTAAAGTGTTGGATTTTGAAGATTTGGTGAAATTAGACAATTTGATGAAATTGGAAAATTAGGGTTCATAACCCTCTCCAAATTTGGGGATTTTCATATATAAGATGTATTATGGTATGAATATTATGCATGTAAATTTTGGGTTGATTGGATTTGATCTCGGGAAGTTTTTAACAAAAGGGACCAAAATGCAATTACTTGAAAGTTTAGGGTGCTCTCGGCAATTAGCTCAAATTTTGGGGATTTGTGTGAAATCTGATTTTGATGCATTAGATGTGTTGAAAAACATTTTAGAAATGATTTAGAATCATCCAAAATTGTATTTGACAACTTTTGGACTAAAATGATCAATTTACAAAGTTTTGGGGCAATTCGGTATTTACCAAGAAATTTGATCTCTTGTGTAATTTTTCAGAATTTGATAATTGGATAATTAAATAAATAAGTTTATTAATTAATCCAATAAAAAGTTTTGAAATCGGAAAATTTTGATTTGATTGATTCGATCACGCGATTCCGTTATTTACCGATATTCCCCTTTAAAACCCAACAACCCTTACGAGAATCGAATCTTGAAATCAAGGATGGATATTTGGATATGACTATGTCGCTTCTGATTTGTAAAGCTTCCCCATAGTCGGATCTTGGAACCCAAGATTGAAGGATATTGGCCATTCCATTCACTGGACTGGTAGTTGCCTCCACTGATATTGAAGCATTTGTTTCATCCTTGCCATGAGTAGACCCAAAAGAAACTGGTTTAATGGCGTCCGAATCTAATTTTGTGATAAGATTTTGTAGCATCATTTTGATGCTGCTTAGTGATTCGTTGAGGTTATCAAATGATTTCTCCATTGATGATTCTCTCAATGAAAGCACCAATTGATAGGTTTTATTCGAGACAAACCTACAAATCTCCCATTGTTAGCTAATAGTTCGAGTGGAAGCTAACCAAACACTCCAATTGAGAGCTATTTTGTTGAAAATGATTGTTATCGTTTAATAGCTACCTCATACAGCTATATAGCCAAGTGGAGGCTTTACAAGAGTAATTAACCCGCTAACTAACTTTACTTGATCTTTCCTAACTAATTGTAACCAATTAAACTACCATTTTGATGTGTAACATAAACCACATCAATAATAATCATTTTTTTCCAGTTTTCTTTGGTATTGCTTTCTGGCAATTCTTCAGAATCCTAACGCATTTCTTCAGAATCCTAACGCTCGTGAAGGTTTTGATGATTCTTTGGGTTTAGATGTGGTTGTGTATGAAACATCCATTTCTCATTAATGGTCAATGAAGAAGTGATTTGGGCAAAAGTTTTTTTTCAAATTAATCATTGTTTGCACATTTTGGTTATTGATGGCTTCATGTATCTCAATGAATGCATGGGTTGATTTTTTTTTCTATCTACACCACTATCTTTTTATAAAATTCCCGACATCAACTCGTTAATACCGAGAACTATTAGACAGATGTTGATGGTGGGTTTTCACCCTGAGGAATGTTCAAATACCGAGCAGGTGTGAACATGTATTGTACTTAGCCAAAAATGATTAATAAAGGCCTAAGGGCCCGAAGAGATAGAATAGATTTGATGGTGGAACCCGACCTCATGGTATATAGGGGTTTTCCCAAAGATAAACTTGTTGACAATGAATCAAGATGGGATATAGACTCGACTATTTAGAGGATGTTGATTCGGAGTTTTCTAAGAGTTTGGTAAAACCCAACCCGATGGGTTTTTGACAATGAAACCCGACCTGATTGAGAGTGCTGAAGAAAGGCTTTTATGGTATAATCTACCTCAACGCGCCAACCCGAGGAACGAAGACGAGATCTCAGGACGACCAGTGTTGAAGTCATGTGACGTATGCCCCTGTTTAGAGCATAAGATTCTAGAAGGCTAATGATGAAAGTGGGAAAAGTAATGTAACTATTGTTTACCACGAAATTTTGAATTTGTTTACTTTCTCACCTGTAATTTGAAAATTGTTCACTTTTCCACCTAATAAAATAAAAAAGTGTACAAATTATTCATTTAACTTATGAAAATTTATCTGTTTTCCATCTCAAAAAAGTAAAAAAGTTAACATATTTGAAAATTCATTTAGAAAAAAAAAAAAGAAACAAAACAAAATAAAACAAAAAATTCAATTTTTTTTTTTGGGTAAACATTAATTCATCATTTATCTGATTGAAAAACGAAAATTTCCCATT
Source organism: Zanthoxylum bungeanum (assembly GCA_019454045.1). NCBI lineage: Eukaryota > Viridiplantae > Streptophyta > Magnoliopsida > Sapindales > Rutaceae > Zanthoxylum > Zanthoxylum bungeanum. The sequence goes on from SKCR01051346.1 coordinate 3,721, forward strand.
AAATTATTTTGTTGATCCCTGTCATATTGAATCTTGATTGAGAAGATTTGAGTTGTTTATTGCTTCAACTCGCTGACAAGTCTTTCAAAATTAACACAATAATGAGGGACCAAATAAAGTTAAATACAACTGATCGCATGGAACTTTATTTCATACATATTATTCATTATCATTACACATCCCCATGAATAAAATAGCTAGTTTCTTGTCACTTAGGAAACGCCTCGATAATGGATTGTAAAGCTAGAATTTTGATGATTTTGTAGCGAGGAAAGCCTCCTTCTTCCAATAATTTCTTCCATTGAAGCTCAGTCCTTTCTTTCCCTCCAAACGTATTAACCATCATAACTAAATCAAATGCATAACCAGTGTCATCAAACAGGCCTTTACCCTCAGGTTGTAAAACCACATCAATAATAATCACTTTTCCAGTTTTCTTTGGTATTGCTTTCTGGCAATTCTTCAGAATCCTAACGCAATCTTCATAACTCCAATTGTGTAGAATCCACTGTACAACAGAAAAATTGATATTATTAAATATTATTTTAATTTTTAATATCTACCATGCGGATTAGATTCAATGTTCAATAAAATTTGTACTGAATACTGAATAAAACTATCATGATTTATTTTATTTCAACCCTATGTTGTGTTCGATTAATCTCTTGACTGTTCTTCCAATACTCGACACTAAATCATGATTCCTACCAATTGAGATCAACCCACAAATTTGTGAAAAAAATTCAAGTTAAAATCCATAATATATATACTAAAATCATATACTAATTACCTTGAGGAGAAGTGCATCCGCGTTAGGAATGGAATGAAACATGTCACCTGAAATATGTATGACCCCATCATATACCGGTGCTGTGGTGATTACATGTGGCAGATCAAAGTTGATGCCTTTGATGTGTGGATATGATTTAACAATCTCAGATATCAATCCTCCAATCCCACCAGCCACATCCACCAATGATTTCAAGCAATCAAAACCATCTTTATAACCTGCTAATATTTCCCTTACTAAGAACTTGGAATTACAAGCCATGCCCTCATTGAATATGTTACTGAACTGTTGATCTTTTGAAGTCAAGTCATAAAGCGCACTGAGCCAAACCTTTTGAATAGCAACACCACCTTCTTTAACACTCTGGCTAAGGAAATGCCAAGAGTTTACTAAATATGGATGGTTCTCAATTAAGAAAAGGGGCGCCAGGTTAGAATCCAAGCCATTAACAAGCCATCTTGACGAGTGGGTCCGCCCGTAAAGGGGCTCTCCACCGTCTGATGGATGATGTGCGGTGAAAATGTTCTTACGAACTAACAATCGCATGATGCGTTCGAGGTAGGAGATTTCAGGGGAGGAAGGAGAGTCAATGCATGAAGCTATTTGGGAAAAGTGATAGGGGCGCCATGAGAGTGAATAATGTCAGAGATTCGAAGCTCAATAGCACACTTCAAGGCCAGAGAATCTACAAAAGCAAACATGTGTTGCCATATTTTGCCTTATTGATCTTCTTCTGCTTGGCCTCTTAGTGATGCTTCAGCTTCTACTGATTCCATTTCTCTTGCTTCCTCTATTTGGGATATAGAAGAAAAGTTAAACTACTAAATATACCACCAACAGCCGGAATTTACCACAATAGAAAACGTGAGGTTGAACCTGAAGCACCATTGACAGATTTGGATTTTCCAGAGAGAAACTTCTGTCTATATATGATTTAATTAATTGATTATTTAAAATGTTTATTTATTTATTTAATTATCTTTTTATTTTTTATTAATTTATTTATCACAAAATATATTTTTAAAGAATAATACATGTAATAATACACAGAAAAGTAATATAGTCAAAAATATTAAAAAAAATTCTATTTTATTTTATTTTATTTTCTTAATAAATTGTTTTATTTTATAAATTATTTTTTTTTAATTTTTGTTAAATTTATATTTTTTTCTTTATATATCTATTTTCTTTTATTTGTTTAATTAATATTATAATTTTTTTTGTTTATTGTTATTTATTTTATTTTCATTTATTTATTCTCTCAAAATTTTCTAAATATGGTATGTATATAGCAATTGAAAGGATATAACTCTTAAGTGAAAAGACTAAATTTTTGGATTTAAAGGGAAATGCATGTTCTTTAAGGAGAAAGAACATAATTTTTAGGATGAAAGAATTTCATGAATGGTTATAACCCTTAAAGAATTGTCTTTATTGACATAAGGATACTTTTTCGAAGACAACCCTCAATGTCTATAAATAAGGCATTGGATTCTCAATTTTTCTTCACTCAATTTTCTTCCATTAACTCTTTTACAAGTTTTAGGCACATTAGAAAGTGTAAGATTTTCATATTTGAGAGAATTTCCACCATTTTATTTAAGTTCAAGTTCTTGAAGTAAGGAGTCTCCCTGCTACAAAAAACATCTAAGTAATCTTGAGAGAACGTTAGCCACAAGAAATTCGTGGAGCATCGAGACGGGGCTAATAAGTTCTTAAGGACACGGGCAACTCGACTTGGTTCTAGTTCATCATTTTCTACAGAATTTTTCAGGATTTTCTAAGTCTCCAAGTTTATGCTTGATTGAATATATGAAAATGAAAATTTATTTGAATAATGCATGTTAAAATTAATTTATAACATAAACAACAACATTCTTAAAAACTTAATATTATCTTTGTGTTGTAAAATCGGATTTGTGCATAATTCATGCATACTTGGTATTATATATGGCAACTACATTTAGTTTCTAATGATAGTTTTCAAGTGTGAAGCAAATATATGCCGAATAGATTATGCATGTACTGGGAAAAAAATTTGTTTGTTTCATAATCATGCATGTATTTTATATTTTGCAAAAATAAAATAAAATAAAAAATCCAAATTTTGAAAATGAAAGCAGCAAATGGGGGGCTATTATGCATGTTTGACTTTATTCCCCTTAGCCATTTTGCATGTTTTGAGTTAATGAAAACTTTTTAAACTTTGTTGCCGTGAAGATCATGCCAATCAATTTATTTGATTGTAACTATTTGACTTTGTATGCATGCTTTGGTTGGATTTGTTGCTGTAACTTTATTTTATTATTTTGTGTGATGAAATAAAGAAACTTATGTAAAATTAATTTATAAGTGTTGTGCTGTCGTATCAAAGGGTGTGAGAAAAGTTGTGATCCTTAGACATAAATAAATAACTTCTAAGGAAAGTTTCTTTTTTTTTTAAAAAAAAAAATATTAAAATTAGCCACCAACCATAAATAATTATTACTGTAGTATTTTTATTTATTTATCTTTTTGTGATATAAGTACCTAAATTTATTAAATACAATAACATCTAATTTTTGACTTGGTATGTGTAATTAACTTAGGAAAATCATATAATGAAATTGTAAATGTTAGTTCTATTTTTATTGGCATGTTTTCGTGACAAAACAAGTTCAATTGAGTTGTAATTTGTCGTGATAATCTTTATGCAATTGGACTGCTTTTTGGCTGCTGTGCATCAGACATGCGTTCGTGGTGCGTTCGTTGCAGCGTTCGAACGTGTGGCGTTAGTGGCACGTTCTGCTTTGGGTTCGAACGAGATAATTCCAGAGAGCAAACGTTCGAGGCACGTTCTTATTGGGTTCGAACAGGATCATTCCAGATAGCATTCTTTCGTTGTGCGTTCGAGTGGCGTTCGAACGAGTCTTTCCAGTAGGCACGCGTTCGTGGTGCGTTCGAGTAAACGTTCGAATGCCAGTCGCAGTTTTTCAGCCTTTTGCCTTCCCTAGGCTTTCACCCTACCTATAAATATAACTTGTAGCCGCCATTCTCCATAGTTGAAGCACTTTTCCTTTGAGCCAAAATCTCTCAAAGCTTTCAACCTTTATTGAATCCACCTTGAAGACTCTTTTCATCTTATTGTATTCTTTGTTAAAGGTGTGATTCCATCTTTGATAAACCTTCAACACAACTTAACCCAAAATCCCTAATCCTTTAGAATTCTTTAGGAAGAGTTTTGGTAGTTGGAGTTCCGACGTCATTGGTGAGACAATCTACTCAGAGACTTCAGAGGTTCTGAAGAAAACCATGGGTCGCGGGCTTGAGGAGTTTCCTCGAGTTCTTGCAGTATTGAGGTACTTGAGTCGGTGGTGTTGCCACCAAAGGTCTTGATCATCGCTGTAAGTTTTTCTCTATTTAGTGGATTCGGGTGGTAGCCTATACCCGTAGTGGTTTTTTACTCGCAAGAGTTTCCAATTCGTCACTAAAATTATTGTGTTGAATTTTGTGTGATTGATTTAATTTGCTGTTTTACTTTCTGTTATTTATTTAATATTTGCAGCATATTTTATTTGTTGGATATTGTGGTTGCGTGTTAGATTTGCATAGACACATTAATTAGGACTTGTCTTAGTTAATTGTGATAAATTCCGCATAGGGTCAGAACCTAGGCTAATCGCAAATTTTCAATTAGTATCAGAGACTGAACTCGATCTTTGACCCATTAGCTACGGAGCGTAGTCAACCCTTGAATTGTCCGCCATTTTTTAATGACAATGAATATTTACATTGGAAGGTTCGCATGAAAGCGTTCATTAAGTCCTTAGATGAGAGAGTCTGGATGACTGTTTAACACGGGTGGAAACCTCCCGTTGTTATTGTTGGTGGGGTATCTTCCCCTAAAAAAAAATGACATGGACCAAGGACGAATTTGATGCTAATAATAGGAATAGCAAGACTGTTAATGCCATACATAGTGCTGTTTGTTCTACTGAGTTTAGGAAAATCTCAATGTGTGAGATAGCCAAGGATGCTTGGGACATCCTGCAGACTATGCATGAGGGCACATTGTCTGTTAAAAATAATAGACTCCAGGATCTTGCTACTAGGCTTGAGGTCGCTAGAATGAAGGATGATGAGACCTTTGATCAATTTTATGCTGAGATTAACGATATCGTTAACTCAAGCTTTAACCTAAGTGAGACTATTCCTACCAGTATGATAGTTAGGAAAATCCTTAAATCAATGCCTAATAAGTTCCTACCCAAAATCACCGTCATCGAGGAAAGCAATGACCTTCATCAGCTTAATTTAGAAGACCTCGTAGGAAAACTGCAGGTTTATGAGCAGAAACTTCCTGGGCATCTAAAGCCCAAAAATATAGCGATAAAGATCGTGAAGGAAGTTGTTCATGGTTCATCTAGTGATGAGGATACCCTCATGGATCATGATTTGGCCTTGATTGCAAAGAAATTTAGGAAATTTCTTAAGTTGGAGAAGAGTGACCATAATAGTGACAGGGATAAGGAGGATATGCCTAGAAAGAGTAGGCATAGTATGAGAGAGTCTGGGGAGGATAGAGATAGTAGATCCCGTGGTGCCCAGTTCTATGAATGTGAAGGATATGGGCACGTTAGATCTAAGTGTCCCACATACCTTAGGGCTAAAGGCAAGAAATCCATGACAGCATCCCTTAGTGATTCTGAAGGTGATGTCTCTCCTAAAGGCAATTATATAGCCTTTACTACTAGTGTGTCTGATGAGAGAAAGAATGAAGTTAATGATGTTGATTCAGAAGTCTCTCTCGATGAGTCTGTTGATGAGGAAAGTCTTCGAATAGCTTATATTGAACTGTTTAATGAGAGTTTAGCTATTAAGAAGACTAATTTAGAGGTCAATAAGAGGCTGAAACTAGTTGAGCTAGAAAAGAATGAAGCTCAAGCCAAATTTGAGCAAAGCCTCTTGATTGTAGATGACCTGGAGGAGAGAAATAAAGATCTAATTGATAAAGTCCAAATATTAGAAACTGAACTTGAAGATACTAGAACCCAATTGTCTGTATTTTCTAGTGATAATAAAAATTTGGACCATATGCTAGGAATTAGTTTTGAGCCTAACTGTGATAAAGCGTCAACATCTAGAGCAGTACCTAAACCTCCTAAACATGACCTAGGTAAGAAGCCTGTTGAGTGTAGTCATGTGATTCCTCCATTTGTTCCTCGTTCTGTTCCCCAACCTCGTACTAGAGGTGGTGTGGGTAAACCTCGCTCTCATCCGAGGTTTGTGCCTGTGTGCCATCATTGTGGCGAGGCATGACACATTAGGCCTAAGTGCTTCATGTTGCATAAACAAAAGAAAAGGCAAAAGAGTGTGTCACCTAGATTTTCTACTTCAAATCTAGTTTCTCAAGTTTCTTCACTAACCAAACAAGCTCAATTCCTTAGTGAGAAACTTGCTGTGTTGACTGGGAATACTCAAGTGAAAGAGATTCCTAGAAAAGTTTGGGTGAGGAAGCAAAATGTATTCCCATATACTTCTGAATGCCCTGATCCTGACAGGCATGATGAGAGTACACTTCGGTGTAACTCTTCTTAGAAGTTGTATTTATTTTTCCCATTGCATGTGTGTGCATGTGTTTTATGTTTTTCAACGTTTATTTTGTTTTCACTGCATATGGGTGTGTGTGTCCTGTTTTTATTATATGTCCCTTGGTATATAGGATGGAAACCCGGACATAAATTTCATAACCGATTCCGAATGGACGGTAGTATATTCTGCACTCGGGATACAACTTCACGTACCATTGGATATTGATAAGACTTTTTGTGTCTTTATTTTTATGTGTAAAAAATCTGAAAAATGCAAAAAAAAAAATTGAAAATGAAAAAGACCAAAAATACTTTATTTATGACTTGTTAGAGCATGAAAAGCATGTGCATGTAATCCTGGTATGTAGGTGATAAGTGTGGTTTATACCCACTTATTACGACATTTTTAGCTTACTGTTTTGTTATATTTCGAGATATTTAATGTTATTCATAGTTTATTTTATATTTTAATTGTAGGAACATTAATACATGGATCCTGTGAAAATTACACGTGTTTTGGGGACCATACGGGAGCATAGGAAACAACGCGGGAACAAATGCATCATTCGCGCCCCAGCGCCAACAATCAGACGAGTTATAGCCAAATTCCCAAGAGAATGGTGCCATGGCGCCACCAATTCCATTACTCTTAGCGCCATGGCACCAATTAAACTCATCACAAATGGCACCAAGTCGCCAATGGAGCAAAAAACACAGGCGTCTTGGAGCCACAAAATCAAAACAAATCAGGGGCCATGGCGCCTGTTGAAGAAATAAAGTTGGCGCTATGGCGCCTCAAGCAGCCACCAACGCCATACATTTTCTTGAGACTTTGGCGCCCAGGCGCCAATTCTCAAAGCCACAGCGTTGCGATACCTACGTGTTCCAGGAATTGTTTTTTAGGGTTTTTAAGATCTCTAATGATACCCAATGACTCCCTGCCTCCACTATAAATATAACAGTTCGTCCAGAATTAAAAGAATAGGCTAATACACTGCACAAAACACATAAATAAATATTTTTAGAGATCCAATGAGAGGATTGAAGAGCGACAAGAGGAGACAAAGGCTGTGACATCCGATAAGGAAGAGATTCAATTCGGGTTTTATCTTCTTGTTTCTTTCTTAGAACTCTAATGATTTCCATTAGATTCATGGCCTGTTTATTATTGTTTTTATCTTTTGTCATGAATTAACTCCTTAATTTTGGAGAATGCTGTAATCGATGCTTGAACCTTGTATTGTTTGTCAATTTTGTTATGAAGTTTTATTCAGTTTATTTATATTCTTTTGAGTTTAATGCTTCATGATTGCTGGCCACAATTGAAGATGATGAATGTTTAGAATCTATCACTCGAGAGAGAGGATTTTGAATATATCTAGAGAATATGACCTAGGATTTTGTAGAGTTCGAGAGAATCTGTAGTCCTTTGAAGTCGTTAATATAGAATCACAAAGCGTAATGAGTCGTTAACTATTGGATTTTTATAGAGATATCGAAGTCTGTAGTTGATGATATTTTCACTGATGCTCGAGAGAGGGAGTGGATATTTATGGAATCTTGGCTTATAAATAATATAACTGAACAAGGATTAATTGGTATGACAAATACATAGGCGACAGCTAGGTGAAATCACGATCCAGAATCTCTATCGTATTAGTTCCTCCTATCTAAGTATTTTTTATATTTTATTTATTTCATTAAATCTTTATAAATTATCGTCTAAATAAAGTTAGGATTATCAATTGTAGTACTTAGTACAAGTCAACGCAATCCCTGTGGGTTCGACACTCATAACTCATTTATACTAAAACTTGACACCGTACACTTGCGGTACGATATAAAAATATCACAACATGTTTTTTTGGCGCCGTTGCCGGGGATTGTTTGTTTAATTCACATTAATACTACTACCAAGTAATCTTAGCTTTAATTTAGATTTTTATTTTCATTTTTTTATTTTCATTTTTTTCTTTATTTTCATCTTAAGTTTTTTTTTTGTTTTTATTTTATTTTATTCTATTTTTTGTTATATATTATTATTTTTTTTCGTACAAGGAGAGTTGGAAAAGAAGAAATGGCATATCCTATTGGTACACTGATAGCTGAAGTATCGTCCCTCGCGACTCATCTAGAAGTATTGACAAATCAAATGAGTCAACCGTTTATTGTAGCTGATTCTGCTAATAAAATGATGTTACCCAACAGAAGAGCAGGTTTTGAGCAAATACGAACTGAGCAGAAACCTTCCTTAGAAGACCTCATTAGCACATTTGTAGCTACAGCTTCAGAGAGGTTTGAGAAGAATGAGTCAAGGCTGGATAATATCGAAACACTAATGGGCAATATAGAGGCAAATATGAAATCTTTAGAAGCAAAAATTAGGTTGCTAGTTTCTTCCATGGCCAATCAACAGACATGGGTTTTTCCGAGTGATATTGAAATCAACCACAATGAGCAATGTCAAATCAGAACCTGTAGGAGCGGAAAAGATTTTAAAGACACCTCTCAGGAGTTAGGCAGTAAAGAAAATGAAATGGTATTTCATGAGGAAACAGTAACAGAAGAATAGAACAAAGGTGAATTGATAATGAGAGGTCAATATGAAGAAATCACCTTCAGTGTTTTCAGAGCCATGCCGAGTTCTCAAGGTGATGTAGACTGTCACAGGATAGATACAGTAGAAAAGGGAGTTGAAACCAGACAGGGTGAATCAGTATTTCAGCAACATATGAGCATAATGCAGCCATGCATAAAAGAAGATTCTCTGCAGCTAAACTCGAAACCACTCCCAAAGCACCGTAAAAAGAGGAAAAGAATTACCAGTACTCACTTGGAGATGATCCCTGCAAGGTTAAAAAGGAGGCCGAGCCAATTTTGCGGAACGTGCAATCCATAATTTCCAATTGAGGGAAAATCTACATATCTTGGGGGACGATCTATTGATAAATTACCACAGCCTGCCAAGCTGTCTTTTTCATGTTATAAGAACCGGTGGATACTAAAGAAGAAAGATGAGATTACCGGTTCACTACATTTAAGCCACCATAACCATTTGGGTGGTTGCGTCTGGCTGAATATGTTAAACTTAGCGCTAGCGGGGAGGCAACCCTTGCATTTACTTGCATTTATTTATTTTCTTTACTTTTAATTTTTATTTTATTTTATTGTGTGCTATTTATTAATTTGCATGTTATTTATGCAGGTAGCACGAGACACACAACGCCCGCGCAACCAAATTCTAACCAGCGAGAGTCTGATCAACTCCATGCACGGTAGTGTTGTTCCTCACTCTTGTTCTTTATAATTATCTTACAATGAGGACAATGCAAATTTTAAGTTTGGGAGTGTGTGTATGTTGTTTACTTGCTATTTAGTTGTTTAAATTTATTGAATTTTTTTTTTTTAGTCTTTGATAGTAAAACATAAACCCTGTGATGATATTGTTTGTTTATGAGTGAAATTTTAGAAACGATAAGTGCCCGATTTAATTTTATCTGATGCCTTGAATAACTGATCTATGTTCGACTCGTAAGCACTTAAAAACAGGTTCTTAGCAGTAAAACTTATGTAGTTGACAAGGTGACTAGTTGAAGAAATTGCATGTCGATGAATGACCGTTTGCTTGGATATATATCTTGATTTGCTAGTGTTATGAAGTATGGTATAGCTAAAAAGAAAAATGTCTCTAAAGAAAGAAAATAAACCACCTATAACCGATAAGCGTGAAGCTACCCATGGGCGAGTATTAGGACCACCATGAGGAGAAATGCTACCTTAAAGGGTAGGTGAGTTGAAAAAAAAATGCAAAAAGAGAAAAGCAAAAAGAGACAAGACAAGAAAAGGGAAATCATACCATACTGAGCACAAAATAAAGCAATTACAGAGCTTAATTGAGGTATCTAGGTTGGTTTAACCCATCAATTCTAATTTCTAAACGAAATCATTAAGTTGGCTTACTTAGGAATCAAGCTGTGAATGAACCTTTACACACACACACACACCGTGAGTCTATCTCAGATAATTTATTCAATAATTTGGATTCGAGTTGCAATTGCGTACTTTGAAGATTCTCTAATTTCATTTATAAGCTTTCTTTGAGGATATATTTATGTGTATCTATCGGGTGAAGGGGTTATTTAGGGGTGAATCCGGTAACGCAGCGGAAGCGGTGAAAATCTGATTTTCAGATTTCAAAACTTTTTCTCGGATTTATTAAATAAACATATTTATTTAATATTCCAATATTCAAATTATGAAATAAAATTTCAAATGAATCAAATTCAAGTGAAATTACCAAATTACCCTTATATGGTATTTTGTCCATTTTAGTCCGAAATTAATCCAATCAATTTTGAATGATTCTAAATCATTTCTAAGATGAACTTATCATGTTCAAAACATCAAAACACCATAAGCCACAAAAATCCCAAAAATCTCTCACAATGCCGTGAGCCACATTTGGTGGCATTATTGACCATTTGGTCATTTCATGCTTCAAAACTCATCTTAATGAAATCCAATCAACATGAAACTTTGCATGCATCTTATACACACCCAAATGCTCAACATATCTCAAAACCCCCAAATTTGGAATTGGTTATAAACCCTAATTTTTCAATTTCCACAAATTGGACAAATTAGGCCATTTACATTAAATCAAATATTTCAATCATCAATCTTTCAACTAATTCAAGTCTCAACACAATGAAACAACTCAAGATCAAATCTAGGTCATTTAAGAGTGGGTCAACAACTCTAGAATAGCAACATGGTTTCATAAACCTTAAAAGAATACATATAACTACACTAGTTACATTCTTTGTTCATCATACATGCTCAACACTTTCAAACAAATTTCCATCACAAAACACAAGAAATAAAGAAAAGAATAACTTAAGAAACTCACAAGATGTAGCCTAGATCCTAAGGAACAAATTCCTTTCTAATAGTAAGTTTAAGAAACTTACAAAATCCAAGCTTTTTCTTTAAGTTTTTCTTTTCTCCTTCACTTTCTTTCTTTGTCTTTCTTCAATGGAGTTTTTGTTTTTGTAAAGTGTATATTAGGTTAAGTGAAATGAAAAATGAAAAACAATTTATATGTGTAACAATTACACCTTGGCCGAAATTAATAGCCAAAATCAAGAAATTGTAATTTCAATTTCATTTCAATTATCATTATATCAACTTGCATAAATATCTTCTAACACCTTTATTAGATATTTATTTAAGTCAAATATGGAAACTAAAGTCATTACTTAATATATCCTAAAGTAAAATATTTATATTTTAATTAATTTAATCATTTAACAATTAAATAATTAATTAATTAATCAAATACAAATATATTAAATATATGTATAATATTTACATTAAATATTAAAAAAATATATTCATTTAGGAAATAAGTCAAATATCTCATTTTGACTATTAATTAATGTGTATTTAAATTAATCAAGTATTAAATGTAAATACACAATAATTACGTAAATGACTATCCAGTCCCTTTTGCATGTATCTTGCTTTTAACCTTTAAACGACTTTATAAATAATCAATATTATTTATTTATGTTGCTCTAGTGCTCTACGAGTATGTTTCATTATTGAGACTCTCTAGGTTCAGGTATATCCGTCACGAAATCAAATTTCATGTCCATAATCTATCCACCCGTAGATTATGACGATCACGGATAATCTCGCTAAACCATATAGGTCGAGGTCATGGCAAATGTATAATTCCTCCGTCACAGGTATCCGGATAAATCCCAAAGATATAGATGTAAACGTCAAATCTCTATCGGGACTATCCAGTCGACTATTCTATTAGCAATCTCAAAAAGAATGTTTAGAACTAGCTTCTAAACTTACCACGGGCCCATGGTTTTATCTGATTGTTAATCATATGGACTACCTATGCTCTGGTACACAGAACTGACGGATCCTATCTTGATACACATAGGACACCCTGAGGATCTATCTACACCCAACGAACAGGTGGAGGTCTGATCTAAATAGATCAGTGACGTGACTGCCATCTAAGTGTAGTAGATGTCTCATGTGCCCACAATGGAATCTCAAGTCTAAGAATCACAAGTGCTACTCAACCCAAGAAGATTTTTATTGACGCTGGTGTACCATCCATTAAGAATCTTCGGTGAGTCGTTCAGTGTTTATCCACTATAAACACCTACACGTCTATACTAGTCTCCAAGACTTATGGTTCATTGAGAAACCATTGGAATCATATATTCCAGTATACGACATGTACTGGTCTCAACGGGTTTACTATACTGACCAAGTAGTGTAAACCTTGACCAGGAACTGTCTGAGAATGACAACGTCATGATACGACTCAATGTCCGTTGCGACGCTTTTGCAACTGTATCATGACTAATCATTCTAGGGTCATTACGTCTTTACCATATAAAAGATTAGATTATATTATAGAAACTGCATATATTATTACTGATAATAACGTTTTACAGAAGTATTTAACAAAATACAACCGGGAATTGGCGCTCTGAGCACCACCCCTACAAAATCTCCCACTTGCTCTAGTGCCAATATTGATTGTATCTAATACCCATCGACTCCACGTGTTTATCAAATAACTTCGGAGGTATGGCCTTCGTCAGCGGGTCTGCTACGTTGTCTTCACTCGGTACCTTGCACACGACAGTATCCCCTCGCGACACGATCTCTCGAATGATGTGGTACTTGCGTTCCACATGCTTCGACTTCTGATACGCCCTCGGTTCCTTTGCTTGCGCAATGGCTCCAGTATTATCACAGTATAACGGAATCGCATTCTCGATACTTGGGACAACTCCCAATTCTGTGATAAAGTTCTTTATCCACACAGCCTCTTTTGCGGCTTCAGAAGCTGCAATATATTCCGCCTCAGTGGTGGAATCAGCTGTAGATCCCTGTTTGGAACTCTTCCAACATACTGCACCTCCGTTAAGGGTAAAGACAAATCCAGATGTAGACTTTCTATCATCAGGATCAGATTAAAAATCGGAGTCTGTATACCCGTTAACCTGCAGTTCGTTTCCTCCATAAATAATCAACTTATCCTTAGTACCTTTAAGATACTTTAGGATATGTTTAATGGCCATCCAATGGTCATTACCTGGATTGGACTGATATCTGCTAGTTACGCTAACAACGAAACTAATATCAGGCCTCGTACATAACATGGCATACATTATGCTACCCAAACACGAAGCATAAGGTTGGTTAGACATTCTAACCTTCTCATCTTCTGTTTGTGGACACATCTTCTTAGAAAGATGAATCTCATGTCTGAACGGTATGTTTGCTGTCTTACAGTTACCAAAACTATACCGTTCCAAGATCTTATCTATGTACGTTGATTGGGATAACCCAATCAGCCTCCTTTGTCTATCTCGATAGAGTTTTATCCCTAAAACATAGGAAGCTTGTCCCAGGTCCTTCATGGAGAAATTCTTACAGAGATATGCTTTAACGCTTTGTAACATACCTAAATCATTCCCAATGATTAGGATGTCATCAACATACAGGACTAAAAATACGACCATGCTCCCACTGGCCTTCTGATACACACAGGATTCTTCCGAATTCTTAAGAAAACCAGACGATCTGATAATCTCGTCGAATCGAAGATTCCAACTTCGTGAAGCTTGTTTAAGTCCATAAATGGACTTCTTAAGCTTACATACCATGCCCGAGTTCTCGCTAGATGTAAAACCTTCCGGCTGTTCCATATAGATTTCTTCATCAAGAAATCCATTTAGAAAAGCCGTTTTGACATCCATTTGCCAAATCTCGTAATCATGATACGCAGCTATAGAAAGCAAAATCCGAATAGACTTTAGCATTGCAACTGGTGAAAAAGTTTCATCGTAGTCGACGCCAGGTCGCTGCGTGTAACCTTTTGCTACCAGTCGGGCCTTGTAAGTTTCAACCTTACCATCAGACCCTCGCTTCCTTTTGTAAACCCATTTACAACCGATAGGAACAATTCCTTCGGGAAGCGGAACCAAGTCCCAAACTTGATTCTCATGCATTGAGTCCAATTCGGATTTCATGGCACTTTGTCATTTCACGGAGTCGATGTCCAACATCGATTCTCTATAGGTAAAAGGATCATTCTCTTCAACTAAGAGAACATCCAGACTCTTTTCTTGTATCAAATACAAGCGTTCAGGAGGTCTAGATAGCCTTTGTGACCTACGGAGTGTGTGTGTTGAAGGTCCTTCATCTTCTTGAACTTCAGGTTCCTTCGTTGGTTCGTTGTTTTCAGGTTGGACTTCATCAAGCTCAACCTGTCTATGATCACCTCCTTCAGACAAAAATTCTACTTCTAGAAATTTTGCGAAGCGAGCTACGAACACATTTCGATGCTCGGTGTCATAGAACAGATATCCCCTCGTATTTGAGGGATATCCAACAAACCTAAACTTTTGCCCTCGAGGCGAAAGCTTACTTTGCTGAGTCACCCTGACATAGGCAGGACAACCCCAAACCTTAATATAATTAAGATTCGGTCTCCTATCGAACCATATCTCATACGGTGTCGTAGGAACAGCCTTTGAAGGAATCTTACTCAAAAGATGTGCGGCTGTTAAGAGACAGTAACCCCATAAGTAATAGGGCAAATCTGTGAAACTCAACATCGATCGGACCATATCCAATAAAGTCCGATTTCTCCTTTCAGATACACCATTGTGCTGTGGTGTACCTGGAGGAGTATATTGAGCGAGAATCCCATTCTCTTTCATATAATCCATGAACTCACCACTCATATATTCGCCGCCTCGATCTGATCGAAGGCATTTAATATATTTACTAGTCTGTTTTTCTACTTCATTTCGGAACTCTTTGAACTTTTCAAAGGTTTCCGATTTATGTCGCATCAAATAGACATAACCGTACCGTGACAGATCATCGGTAAAGGTAACGAAGTATGAATAACCACTGTGAGCAGTTTGACTTAGTGGACCACATACATCAGAATGTACGAGTTCCAGTAAGTTAATGGCACGGTGTCCAACACCAGAAAATAGGGCCTTGGTCATTTTACCCTGAATACAGGATTCACAAGTTGGATAGGATTCAATGGTAAGATCTGGTATCAAACCATTCCTAACCAACTGGGTAAGGCGCTTAACGCCAATGTGACCAAGTCTCATATGCCAAAGTTCAGTATTATTAATTACAGGTAAACTACGTTTATTAACTCCAGTATTTAATATATCTTTTGAAGTTTGCAATGTATAATGACCATGCTGGTTTGGACAACAAAGGATCTGAATATTATTTCTATCATATAAATACAAAGAACTATTCTTAATATTCATACAAAATCCTTCTGTATCTAGTACAAAAAGTGATATAATATTAGCGAAACATCCCGGTACAAAATGACAGTCATGTAACAAAAGTGTCCCATTCGGCAATGAGATCTCGCATACTCCCACTGCAACTGCATCCAAAGAGTCTCCACTCCCGAACCGCAACTGCATCTCTCCTGGCTTCAGCCTCCTACTTTCCTTCAGCACCTGCAACGAATTGCAAATGTGAATGGGACAAGCAGAATCTAAAATCCAGCTGGATGTAACGGCTTCACAAGCCAAAGATAAATCAATAACTGGAAAAATAAAAGTACCTGATGTAGAAGCTCTGTCTCTCCTCACTTGGGCAATGTAATCAGGACAGTTCCTTTTCCAGTGCCCAACTTTGCCGCAGTGGTGGCATTTGTCTTCAGAAGCCCTTTTGGGCTTGGCTATCTTTGCCTGCTGTGGAGGACCGAAGGTCTTCTTCTTCTTCCCTTTCTTCTTCTTTCCCTTGGACATTCCTTGGGAAGAAGCAGAGAGAGAAGTAGATCTAGGTGGGCGAGTCGGTACTCCCTTCTTCAGATCCTCTTCTGCCGTGAGCAACATCCTATGTAGCTCCTGGTAGGTGCAGACTGTCCCGTGCATGTTGAAGTACATCACAAACTGGCGGAATGAAGCTGGCAGAGAACCAAGAATGACACTCCTACCGAGAATGTCATTTAGGATGAGATTATGTTGCCTCAATTGATCGATCAAATCGATCATTTGAAGAACATGTGGGCTAACACTTTGCCCCTCATCCAGACGCGCATGGAACAGTTCCATGGCGACCTTGTGAACAATAACCTGTTCCTGGTTCTCGAACGATTGTCTTAATCGCGTTATCATACTATAGGAATCTGATGTTCCATAGTATTGTTGCTTGAGTTTCGGAGAGAGCGAACTAAGGATGTATGATTTAACCCTTAAATCATCATTCTTCCAAGCTTCAAAAACTTGGCGTTCCTCCTCCGAAGCATCCTCACCCACTGCAAGGGGTAAAGGACCCTCAAGAACATAACCCAACTTTTCGGAATCGAGGACAATCCTCAAATCCAATTCCCAGTCTGTAAAGTTCTCAGCGCCTTTCAGTTTGTTCGCATCTAACATACGCGCAAACTGGTTTGTGGATTGACCCGCCATCGCAAATCTATCATATAGATCACGAAAAACGATTAGCAGAAATTAAGCAGTTTCATATAATATCAAAAGCATAAACTAGATCATGGATTTTTAATCTAACATGCCCCTCCCACTAAATCATGCAATACTGTAATCCCAAAACAGAATACAAATATTTAATAATTAAATTAAATATAAATAGTGAAAGGTGGATCCCGTGAATATATTTCAGCTCACAGCAGAGGCACGGTCTTGCCTACGTATATTCATCAGGTAGACAACTCATTTGTCAATCACTCAAAGTGACTCCTAAGTATCCGGTCCTGGCCGTTTCTCGTTGTCGCTGCGAAGGCAGGCCTACAAGGAGACGTACCAAGGTAATACTCGTCAAAGATAAACTCAAGTTACTTACGTAATCCTGACAGCTAGGGCACGTTCAGAATTCCGCTTTTACTTGAATTTATCTAGTATCAGATATACATCCGGTATAAATAAATCTTTATCGGCTACACCCTCACAGCAGAGGCACGGTATCGGATGTAGTCATAAAGAAGTATTCATAAACCGTATTGACAAGACGGACCATATAACATGCATCAAATACATAATTACAATTAAACCTTATTATTAGGGATTTTCCGCTAAGTGTCATACACCCTAAATCTAACCAGTTTAGATCCTAATAAGCATGCACAAAGTCAAGAAAACATGATTAAACATTGATTCAATGAAGGCTAATCATATTAGGTGGCCTAGAATCAGACTCGCTCTGATACCATTTTGAAGGGGTTATTTAGGGGTGAATCCGGTAACGCAGCGGAAGCGGTGAAAATCCGATTTTCAGATTTCAAAACTTTTTCTCGGATTTATTAAATAAACATATTTATTTAATATTCCAATATTCAAATTATGAAAGAAAATTTCAAATGAATCAAATTCAAGTGAATTACCAAATTACCCTTATATGGTATTTTGTCCATTTTAGTCCGAAATTGATCCAATCAATTTTGAATGATTCTAAATCATTTCTAAGATGAACTTATCATGTTCAAAACATCAAAACACCATAAGCCAAAAAATCCCAAAAATCCCTCACAATGCCGTGAGCCACATTTGGTGGCATTATTGACCATTTGGTCATTTCATGCTTCAAAACTCATCTTAATGAAATCCAATCAACATGAAACTTTGCATGCATCTTATACACACCCAAATGCTCAACATATCTCAAAACCCACAAATTTGGAATTGGTTATAAACCCTAATTTTTCAATTTCCACAAATTGGACAAATTAGGCCATTTACATTAAATCAAATATTTCAATCATCAATCTTTCAACTAATTCAAGTCTCAACACAATGAAACAACTCAAGATCAAATCTAGGTCATTTAAGAGTGGGTCAACAACTCTAGAATAGCAACATGGTTTCATAAACCTTAAAAGAATACATATAACTACACTAGTTACATTCTTTATTCATCATACATGCTCAACACTTTCAAACAAATTTCCATCATCAAAAACACAAGAAATAAAGAAAAGAATAACTTAAGAAACTCACAAGATGTAGCCTAGATCCTAAGGAACAAATTCCTTTCTAATAGTAAGTTTAAGAAACTTACAAAATCCAAGCTTTTTCTTTAAGTTTATCTTTTCTCCTTCACTTTCTTTCTTTGTCTTTCTTCAATGGAGTTTTTGTTTTTGGTAAAGTGTATATTAGGTTAAGTGAAATGAAAAATGAAAAATAATTTATATGTGTAACAATTACACCTTGGCCGAAATTAATAGCCAAAATCAAGAAATTGTAATTTCAATTTCATTTCAATTATCATTATATCAACTTGCATAAATATCTTCTAACACCTTATTAGATATTTATTTAAGTCAAATATGGCAACTAAAGTCATTTACTTAATATATCCTAAAGTAAAATATTTATATTTTAATTAATTTAATCATTTAACAATTAAATAATTAATTAATTAATCAAATACAAATATATTAAATATATGTATAATATTTACATTAAATATTAAAAACATATATTCATTTAGGAAATAAGTCAAATATCTCATTTTGACTATTAATTAATGTGTATTTAAATTAATCAAGTATTAAATGTAAATACACAATAATTACGTAAATGACTATCCAGTCCCTTTTGCACGTATCTTGCGTTTAACCTTTAAACGACTTTATAAATAATCAATATTATTTATTTATGTTGCTCTAGTGCTCTACGAGTATGTTTCATTATTGAGACTCTCTAGGTTCAGGTATATCCGTCACGAAATCAAATTTCATGTCCATAATCTATCCACCCGTAGATTATGACGATCACGGATAATCTCGCTAAACCATACAGGTCGAGGTCATGGCAAATGTATAATTCCTCCGTCACAGGTATCCGGATAAATCCCAAAGATATAGATGTAAACGTCAAATCTCTATCGGGACTATCCAGTCGACTATTCTATTAGCAATCTCAAAAAGAATGTTTAGAACTAGCTTCTAAACTTACCACGGGCCCATGGTTTTATCTGATTGCTAATCATATGGACTACCTATGCTCTGGTACACAGAACTGACGGATCCTATCTTGATACACATAGGACACCCTGAGGATCTATCTACACCCAACGAACAGGCGGAGGTCTGATCTAAATAGATCGGTGACGTGACTGCCATCTAAGTGTAGAAGATGTCTAATGTGCCCACAATGGAATCTCAAGTCTAAGAATCACAAGTGCTACTCAACCCAAGAAGATTCTTATTGACGCTGGTGTACCATCCATTAAGAATCTGCAGTGAGTCGTTCAGTGTTTATCCACTATAAACACCTACACGTCTATACTAGTCTCCAAGACTTATGGTTCATTGAGAAACCATTGGAATCATATATTCCAGTATACGACATGTACTGGTCTCAACGGGTTTACTATACTGACCAAGTAGTGTAAACCTTGACCAGGAACTAACTGAGAATGACAACGTCATGATACGACTCAATGTCCGTTGCGACGCTTTTGTAACTGTATCATGACTAATCATTCTAGGGTCATTACGTCGTTACCATATAAAAGATTAGATTATATTATAGAAATTGCATATATCATTACTAATAATAACGTTTTACAGAAGTATTTAACAAAAATACAACCGGGAATTGGCGCTCTGAGCAACAACCCCTACATCGGGGACTATGTTTTGTTATTTTTATATTTTTGCATGATTGTGTGTGAATGATGTTTGTGGGTGTCGTCGCTGTAAGCCTCACGAGACTATAACTCGTCCACTAGGGCCGCCTAAGGGTTTAAAGGCTTGTTGCATACGCTAAATGCAATCATGATCCCTACGAAAGTGGCTTAGTTAATTTAGTTACTTTTAATTATTTATTTGAGTTTAGTTTTTATTTTTATCTTTTGCTCGGGACTAGCAAAACCTTAAGTTTGGGGGTATTTGATAGGTGTGATTTATTACAACCAAATTCCCAAGAGAATGGCGCCATGGCGCCACCAATTCCATTACTCTTGGCGCCATGGCGCCAATTAAACTCATCACAAATGGCGCCAAGGCGCCAATGGAGCAAAGAAACACAGGAACCTTGGCGCCACAAAATCAAAACAAATCAGGCGCCATGACGCCTGTTGAAGAAATAAAGTTGGCGCCATGGCGCCTCAAGCAGCCACGAACGCCATACATTTGCTCGAGACTTTGGCGCCCATGCGCCAATTCTCAAAGCCACAGCGTTGCGATACCTACGTGTTCCATGATTTATTTTTTAGGGTTTTTAAGATCCCTAATGATACTCATGACTCCCTGCCTCCACTATAAATATAACAGTTCATCCAGAATTAAAAGAAGAGGCTAATACACTGCACAAAACACAGAAATAAATATTTTTAGAGATCCAATGAGAGGATTGAAGAGCGACAAGAGGAGACAAAGGCTGTGACATCCGAGGAGGAAGAGATTCAATTCGGGTTTTATCTTCTTGTTTTTTTCTTAGAACTCTACTGATTTCCATTATATTCATGGCCTGTTTATTATTGTGTTTATCTTTTGTCATGAATTAACTCCTTAATTCTGGAGAATACTGTAATCGATGCTTGAACCTTGTATTGTTTGTTAATTTTGTTATGAAGTTTTATTTAGTTTATTTATATTATTTTAAGTTTAATGTTTCTTGATTGCTGGCCACAATTGAAGATTATGAATGTTTAGAATCTATCACTCGAGAGAGGGGATTTTGAATAGATCTAGAGAATATGACCTAGGATTTTATAGAGTTCGAGAGAATCTATAGTCCTTTGAAGTCGCTAATATAGAATCCCAAAGCGTAATGAGTCGTTAACTATTGGATTTTTATAGAGATATCGAAGTCTGTAGTTGATGATATTTTCAATGATTCTCGAGAGAGGGAGTGGATATTTACGGAATCTTGACTTATAAATAATATAACTGAACAATGATTAATTGGTATGACAAATACATAGGCGACAACTAGGTGAAATCAGGATCCAGAATCTCTATCGTATTAGTTCCTCCTATCTAAGTATTTTTTATATTTTATTTATTTCATTCAATCTTTATAAATTATTGTCTAAATAAAGTTAGGATTATCAATTGTAGTACTTAGTGCGAGTTAACGCAATCCCTGTGGGTTCGACACTCTTAACTCATTTATGCTAAAACTTGACACCGTATACTTGCGGTACGATATAAAAATATCACAACAAGTTTTTTGAACCCCTAGGCGGCCCCAGTGATGATATTGTTTGTTTATGAGTGAAATTTTAGAAACGATAAGTGCCCGATTTACTTTTATCTGATGCCTTGAATAAATGATCTATGTTAGACTCGTAAGCCCTTAAAAACAGGTTTTTAGCAGTAAAACTTAAGTAGTTGACAAGGTGACTAGTTGAAGAAATTTCATGTCGATGAATGACCGTTTGCTTAGATATCTATCTTGATTTACTAGTGTTATGAAGTATGGTATGGCTAAAAAGAAAAATGTCTCTAAAGAAAGAAAATCAACCACCTATAACCGATAAGCGTGAAGCTACCCATGGGTGAGTATTAGGACCACCATGAGGAGAAATTCTACCTTAAAGGGTAGGTGAGTTGAAAAAAAAATGCAAAAAAAGAAAAGCAAAAAGAGACAAGACAAGAAAAGGAAAATCATACCATACTTAGCACAAAATAAAGCAATTACAGAGCTTAATTGAGGTATCTAGGTTGGTTTGACCCATCAATTCTAATTTCTAAATGAAATCATCAAGTTGGCTTACTTATGAATCAAGCTGTGAATGAACCTTTACACACACACACACACCGTGAGTCTAGCTCAGATAATTTATTCAAGAATTTGGATTCGAGTTGCAATTGCGTACTTTGAAGATTCTCTAATTTCATTTATAAGCTTTCTTTGAGGATATATTTATGTGTAACTATCAGGGACTATGTTTTGTTATTTTTATATTTTTGCATGATTGTGTGTGAATGACGTTTGTGGGTGTCGTCGTTGTAAGCCCTCACGAGACTATAACTCGTCCACTAGGGCCGTCTAGGGGTTTAAAGGCTTGTTGCATACGCTAAATGCAATCGTGATCCATACGAAAGTGGCTTAGTTAATTTAGTTACTTTTAATTATTTATTTGAATTTAGTTTTTATTTTTATCTTTTGCTCGGGACTAGCAAAACCTTAAGTTTCGGGGTATTTGATAAGTGTGATTTATACCCACTTATTACGACATTTTTAGCTTACTGTTTTGTTATATTTCGAGATAATTAATGTTATTCATAGTTTATTTTATATTTTAATTGTAGGAACATTAATACATGGATCTTGGGAAAATTACACGTGTTTTGGGGACCATACGAGAGCATAGGAAACAACGCGGGAACAAATGCATCATTCGCGCCCCAGCGCCAACAATCGGACGAGTTACAGCCAAATTCCTGAGAGAATGGCGCCATGGCGCCAGTAGGATATATGGTTATGCATATATGATATGCTTTTATTTTTCTTGATGCTCTATATGCATGAGTGTGTGTGATAAAAACCTTTGGTGTATCTTGTGCTTGCACCTCACATACACGATTATATTTTATCAATGCTTGGTCGCATGTATGAGTTTTTGGACTGGCAATCTAATTTCTATCATACTTTGTTCACTAAATAGTGTGACCTTTGACTAGATGACCTTGCTATCCACTTTTGCAAAAGTAAAAAGAAATATATTAAAAAAAAAAAGACTCAAGTGCAAAAGAGCCAATGTGGCCAAATTCAAAAGATAAGGGAAAAAACCATTCACTCGAAAGAGTTGTTAAATATGAGCTCATGATTTTTATGGGGTAAACAATATAGCATGCAACCAATGTTGCTTATTTTCAGGTCATGGTGGTGCTGGGTTTGAACACCTATTTTGTGGACTTGGTTTTTTTTTTTATAGATAGATTTCTTTGGCTGTGTCCAGCTCATAAAATAAGGTCTGAAGCCTTGATTTGTTGTGCACTTTATTTTTCACGCAAGTGCTTGATATGCTTTGGTGTTTATGTCATGTGCATAAGTGTTGTATTTAGCTACTTTTAAAATGATGCATATTATTTCATGTCATAAACAGCTGAATACTGACTGGGTATCATTGTATTTGCTTGAAATATTGTTTCAGTCAGTTTTGACAGGATTTTTTGTTTATCTCATTGTGTGCTTGTATATGCTTCATATCACTGCATATCATTTATTTTGCATATCATTGAGTGTTTACTTCCTATTTGATTATTTATTTACTAAATGAGTTAGCATGTTAGTGAGGGGGAGTAAATCTTGTTTGTTTATGCTCTTGCATGTGTTTGTCTCCTGTTATTTTTCCTGTTTCCTTCGCCCTTTGTCATTTCGTGACAAAAAAAGGGAGAGTAATATATTAAGGGGGAGAGCCTTAATATATGGGAGGGAGTCGTAGATTATCTTTTAGATATCTATGTTTTAGAGGGAGTTCAAACTAAGGGGGAGAGGGATATCGACTTGTACATGCATGAGTTTTATACCTGTTTATTTTATACTTGATAATCTCAATGTTTTTCACGGTATATTGTTGTTTATGGTGTTTAAGGTAAACAGGTTTTGTTGCTAAGGTGGCTTTGATTTCAAGACAACTTGGTTAGGTACTAGATCGAGTCTTATTGTAATAAGTCATTGTTTTGATGGTTGACAGTTGACTATTTTTCTTTTTGGGTCTATTACTGTAGTCTTTGTATTAGGTAGTGTTTTGTCACGGAATGCCAAATGGGGAGATTGTTAGTTCTATTTTTATTGGCATGTGTTCGTAATAAGTCAATTGAGTTGTAATCTATTGTGAAGATCTTTGTGCAATTGGACTGATTTTTGGCTGATGTGCATCAGCCATACGTTCGTGGTGCGTTCATTGCAGTGTTCGAACGTGTGGCGTTAGTGGCACGTTCTGCTTTGGGTTCGAACGAGATCATTCCAGAGAGCAAATGTTCGAGGCACGTTCTTATTGGGTTCGAACGAGATCATTCCAGAGAGCATTCGTTCGTTGTGAGTTCGAGTGGCGTTCAAACGAGTCTTTCCAGTAGGCACGCGTTTGTGGTGCGTTCGAGTAAACGTTCGAACGCCAGTCGCGTTTTTCAGCCTTTTGCCTTTGAAAAACCCTAGCTTTTCACCCTACCTATAAATATAACTTGTAGCCGCCATTCCCCAAAGTTGAAACACTTTTCCTTTGAGCCAAAATATCTCAAAGCTTTCAACCTTTATTGAATCCTCCTTGAAGACTCTTTTCATCTTCTTGTCTTCTTTGTTAAAGGTGTGATTCCATCTTTGATAAACCTTCAACACAACTTAACCCAAAATCCCTAATCCCTTAGAGTTCTTTAGGAGGAGTTTTGGTAGTCGGAGTTCCGGCGTCATTGGTGATATAATCTACTCAGAGACTTCGGAGGTTCTGAAGAAAACCGTGGGTCGTAGGCTTGAGGAGTTTCCTTGAGTTCTTGCAGTATTGAGGTACTTGAGTCGGTAGAGTTGCCACCATAGGACTTGACCATCGCTGTAAGTTTTTGTCTATATAGTGGATTCTGGTGGTAGCCTGTACTCGGAGTGGTTTCTTACTCGCAAGAGTTTTCCACTTCGTCACCAAAATTATTGTGTTGAATTTTGTGTGATTGATTTAATTTGCTGCTTTACTTTCTGTTATTTATTTAATATTTACAGCATATTTTATTTGTTGGATATTGTGGTTGCTTGTTGGATTTGCATAGACACATTAATTAGGACTTGTCTTAGTTGATTGTGATAAATTCCGCATACGGTCAGAACCTAGGCTAATCACGAATTTTCTGTAAACTTGGTTATTATAAATTTAAGTTAATTAAAGTATTTTCAAATATCACATATTAACATTATAATTTTTAAGTGATAAAGCTGAAATTATTTATTGTTTGTTGCATACTTGGTTGAGAGTTAAAAGTACAGTTATACACAAGTAATTTCATTCAAACTTGATTGAATTTATATATATCGTGATTGAAATTTAAAGTATAAGTACTAAAGATTGAATGCTGACACACTCAAAAAGCGATTCTTTACTCCAAAGTCTAAGAGTGTTGAAGTAATATAATAACTCAGTAAGTCCGGGGTCGATCCACAAAGAATAGATTTAGTAAAATAAAATAATAATTCGAGACAAAATAAAAAGATTGAATTGTATGAAGTAACGAACAATTTTAAATTAGACTGCAATAATAAAATAAAATATTGGGGGTGGGAGATCCACTTTTAATATTTCAAATTTAGAGAAATCTTATTTTTTATAATATATAAACTGTCATTATTACCCAGTTAATTTATTTCAGGAATTAATTATGTCAAAATATATAAAACTAGCAATAAAGACGGTGATAACATTTGTCTATAACAAGTCCAGTTAGGTACTAATTATGCCAAATATATAAAATCAGTAATAAAGGCGGAAATAAAGTTTGTCAATAATTAGTCCGGATTTAAATTACTCTCTCATATTATATGAGGAAAAGTATTAACCGTGTCAACCAAGATTTGATTGTCTACAGTGAATCAAGACACCGATAAATATACACTACAAGAAATTACAGTTTTAGCGACAGAATTTTCCGTTTCAAAATTTAACGACAGAATTGAGACAGAATTGAAACGGATAATGAAATTAGGGAAGGAATTTAGTGACAAAAAAATATCCATCTCTAAAATAGAGACGGAAATAAAATTTCGTCGCTAATTAGAAACAGATTATTATTCTGTCGCTAATTTCAGCTAGAAACGAAATTTTTCCATCGCTAATCCGTCGCTAATTAGAAACATAATTAATTTTCCATCGCTAAATAAAAACAGAATCTCTATTCCGTCGCTAATTTTAAATTTTCATTTTCATTTTTTATTTTAATTTCTAATTTCAAAATTAGAAACAGAATTTTTCCGTTGCTAATTAGAAATGGAATTAAAAGTTTGTCGCTAATAAGAAACGAAATTAAAATTTCGTCGCTAATTAGAAACAGATTATTATTCCGTCGCTAATTTATTTAGAAACATAATTTTTTCGTCGCTAATGAGAAACAGAATTAATATTTCGTCGCTAAATAGAAACGAAATCTTTATTCCGTCGCTAATTTTAAATTTATTTTTATTTTTATTTTAATTTCGAATTCCCAAAACTATTTGTAATTAGAAACACAATTTTTCCGTCTCTAATTAGAAACAGAACTAAAATTTCGTCGCTAATTAGAAACGAAATTAAAATTCCGTAGCTAATTTTAAAATTTTTAATCCCCCCAAAAATTTAATCATTTCGGCGCCATTTTTTTTGAAAAAATAGAGATGGATTTTCCGTCGCTAATTAGAAACGAAATATCTATTTTTTCGCTAATTAGAAACGGAATCTCTATTCCGTCGCTAAATAGAAACGGAAATACTATTCCGCCGCTAATTTTAAAAATTTTCAATCCCTCAAAAATTTATTTATTTCGGTGCCACTTTTTTAAAAAAAAGAGACGGATTTTCCGTCGCTAATTAGAAACGGAATCTCTATTTCGTCGCTAAATAGAAACAGAAATTCTATTCCGTTGTACGGGCCAAAATTGGTCCAAGAGTAATTTCGACATTTCACCTCAGGCCCATTGCTAAGTGCACCCCCGAAACCCCCTAACCAAACCCCAAAGACAGTCCATGTAACGCCCAAACTCGTAAACTACACTCATAACTCAGCCACAATCAGCCTACAAACGGACAGATGCATTAAATACCCCTCATGAAGTCGATTGTAACTGACTCTCAACGGACAAGTAATCAAAGAGCAGTAAATGCACATATTCCCTTAGCGCCATGTATATAAACGAAAAAGATCTAGGGAGAAGAGGAGGCTCTCCTACTGGTAACCCCAGAATGTTCACTCCATAATTCTTATAATCATCAACCTACCGCCCTCACGGCATCATATGGGAATCAAGGTAATATCCGCCCTTATTCCATCCTACGGCGTTTATGGCTCCTCTCCCCGACTGACTTGGGCATCAGAGTGCCCCCGGCACCCACCACACCGGTGGGCAGAACTCCCGCTCACTATACCTCTGTTTTGCAGGATCGTTAGTGCCCATCTCGACGAAATCTCAATTGTGGACCTCAGGCGAAAACCAGCGTCTACAATTTGGCGCCCACCGTGGGGCCCTAGCGGTTCATAGCATGCAAAGATCTCTCCATCTACGATCCTTTCAAACACCCATACTTGTAGGGCGTCACACAACGAGCAAACTCCAGATTTTATGATCATCGAATTAGCCATCCTCCAAAGATAATAACAAACATTGTAGCACATTTCTTCAACCTCCCAAAGACCCGAGGCTACAGGTCGCCTCAACAATCCTATCATATGTAGCCTCGGGCCTTTGGGAGGTTGAAGAAATGTGAAGTGTATGGAATATCATTAGTTTCAGGCTACATAGGAAAACCTTAATCATATCTAGTAGAAAGAAGAATTTCATAAGCCTTATTCAGGTCCAGTCGACCTCTATCATGTCTTGTAGAGTGAGGAGTGGGGACCATGTTGGACCTTCATCGGGTCCATTCGACTATACTCATGAATTTTCATCAGGTCCAAACCTCCATATAGGTCTTGTAGACTCTCAGAGACCTTTATCTAACGGAGTGAGTGAACTCCCTGGTGGATCTTTATCCGGCTCATTCGACCGTTGTCTCATAGGTCATGCCTAGTTGACTATAGACTCCCCGTATACTTTCATATGGTACAGATGAGTGAAGATTTTTTTTTTTGACCTTAATTAGGTCCAGTCGGTTGTAAACTTTCATGTACCTACATAAGGTATAGTGGCAAGCTTCCTGAGCTAGTTGACATCCTACATACAAAAGAAAATGTGAATGAAGCATGCAACCAAAATTTGCATGTGCATGGAGATTTAGTGTTGCGTTATCATGGATATAATAGATATGTGTCATCCAAATGTGGTTCTAAAAAAAAAAAACTGTTTCTCGTGATACTCAAGAGTCTATTCTTGCGAAAGGAATGACACTGGTCTTTGACATGAAGCTCCATCGAATGGAACGAGTTGCTCACTGTACTAGCTCACAAATTTTATCCTCTGATGCATTAACAAGTCAGAAGCTAAAGCATTGCAATTCATTTTATATTGATAAATTTGTAGAGGAGAAAAGCCTCCTCTTAAGTCTACAAAACTCATACCTAGCTGAAATGCGTGAATCCAATAACAGAAGTGTCTTCCAGTCGACATATATAAGACCAGTAATACGAATATCCCCCAACCGACAACAAAAACGTAACCCACATGACATGCAAAAACCCAATACGTGAATGTCTTCCAGCCGATTCGACGCAATAAGCATGCGACACAGGCCCACACGCAGCAACAACAGCCTTCCATGGTCCAGCCCATTCGGTTGCATGTGCCTAGCCCCTTCACACACGAGCCGAAGCCAGGCCCATTTCGGCCTAATCGTGCTAGCGCCCAAATAATTATGTTGCCCAGAGTCCCACAACGGCTATTGCGAACGCTCAAGCGCACGAAAAATAGATGGAGCCGACAACATGAAGAACCAAAACTAAAACTAACGTCCAGGATTTCACTCGACGAAATTTTACATCCGGTGTTGCACATAGTCTGCTTACATCCGGATTTGTGTTATGATCTCCCTAATTCAGATGTAGTTTATGGATTAAGGGTGGTTTTGCCGTTACATTCTTGGCTTTACTCTAGTCTCCGGGTGATTGCTTCTTGGAGGTATGTTTTCTAAGTGATGTAGGATTCAACATATCCTCTTGATTTGGTAGCTCCTAATTGCAAACCGTCGATGTGAGTCTATCGTTCCTGTTCGTGTTTTTTTGAAATTGAATCGCGAGTTTCTTTTGACCAACGTCTGATCCTTTGGGGCTTGTGGTATTTGGTGGTTGTGGGCTCCGTGGAAAAAGGCTGCTTGTTTGTCTTGATAGGGCTTTTAGTATGGTCTGATAAACCATAGCCCTTGTTTGTACTTGCGATGTACAAGGGCCTATTAATTGGGTCTCTTTGGGCTCGCCGGATTCTGTGCTCTTTGGTGTCTTAGGCGTTGGGTTTTGTTTGTCGGTTATTGTTTGTTTTTATGGCTTTGTGGACTCTTGTGGGCTCCCTATGCTTTTGAGGCGTGTAGAGCCTGGTGGGCTGCTTTATTTGTGGACCTACTTTCTTGTTGGTTGGGATAGTGGGCCGTACGAGTTTTCGTATCATGGACCTTCATCAGGTTCATTCAACTGTAGTCTCCCTGACCTTATCAGGCCAAGCGAAAGGTAGACTCACATGTATATTCATCAAATCTAGTAAAATGGGGACAATTATAGAACTTCATCAGGCCTAGTGAAGTGGAGACCAGTGGACTGGGGACAACCTGAAAGGAATAGTTATGATGACTTGGTGGAATGATATTCCTAAAAGAACAACAATATTATACAATTAAAAACTTGGACCTTCTTCTGGTCCAGATGACATGTAGACTCAGTTTGGTCCATTTTCGATACCAAACGAGTGAATGTCTTCCTGGTCTCGTCAAGTCCAGTCGACGGGAACATTCCCCATTTGGCTTATGATGGAGCCAGGTTCAACATTGGACCTTCTTCTGGTCAAGACGACATGTAGACTCAGTTTGGTCCCTTTTCGATACCAAACGAGTGAATGTCTTCCTGGTCTCGTCAAGTCTAGTGATCGGCGTAAACACACACGTATAACGCAAGCGCACGTATCGTTCAAGTAGTATAAAATATCGATCCCACGAGGACTTAATTCCTACTACTGTTGTTATTAATTATTGAATCTATTTATTTACAAATATCTAATTAAAGGGAGAATAGAATTGATTGATTGATTGATTTGTTGATTGTAGATTTGCTAAATATAATAAAAAGATAAAAGAAAATACTAAGGAAAATAAAAAGACCAAAGATCCAAGGTTGTGATTTCTTTTAATATCATTTTAAAGATGAATCCCACGAGGACTTAATTCCTACTGTTGTTATTAATTATTGAATCTATTTATTTACAAATATCTAATTAAAGGGAGAATAGAATTGATTGATTGATTGATTTGGTTGATTGTAGAATTGCTAAATAAATAATAAAAAAAGATAAAAGAAAATACTAAGGAAAATAAAAGACACAAAGATCCAAGGTTGTGATTTCTTTTAATATCATTTTAAAGATGAAGTTGTTATCTTAAAGTTGGGTAATATATTGATCTATTAACCTGGAACACTAAATTATGTGTAAGCCTCTGTCGATGGTCAGACACAAATACCTAGTATAATCCAATTGAACCATATGTCTATGTCAACCAAATTACCTAGATTCATTAAGTTCAAGTTCCAATTATGGCTACCCCCGCCCGACATGTATATTCCTATCCTGTAAGGAAATCTATTAAAGGGTTATCTATCCTCAAGGAAGATCGTGGGCTATTGAGTCTAAGGCTGAAACCTAAAATCCCTATCCCTATGTCTAGTTCATTTTAGATTTACCTAATCAATTTTATTAATGGCCAGTTAATAAAAAGGCTTTAAGATTAAGACTCAATAAATAAATCTTTAAATTACACAAACTATAATCTAACCCTTATAAACCAGTGATATTAAAAGTCATCACAACCCCAAATAACTAACACATGACTAAGGCTAGTAAAAGCTTAAAAGTAAAAGACATAAAGTGAAAACTGGAAAATAAATAAAATAAAATTGCTAAGGTAAAAGGAATTAACTTCTACTAAATACTATTTAGATTTCTCCCATAATATAATATAAGCTTTGCAAAACATTTCCCCCAGCCATATAGGCAGTAACCTGATTAAGTCCATTTAAAAACAACCAGCCATAAAGGCGGAATCAAAATAACCAGCCATATAGGCGGAATGAAAACAACTAGCCATATAGGCGGAATTAAATTACCAACCGACCAATCTGGCGGTATCCTTATTAAGTCCAATTAAAAACTTTGAATATATTATAATTATGGGAGAATAATCTAAGTAATAATAGTAAAAGAATTACCTTTCACCATTGTAAAAAGAAGTTACCTCATATAAATAGTAAAAACTGTAAAAAGTAAATAGTAAAAACTGTAAAAGAAAGTAAAAAAGTAAAAATTAAATTACTTTTATTACAAAACGTAATTAAAATTATTTACAAAACTAAAAAAAAAAACTAAAAACTAAAGAGTTTAGAGAGAGAAACTCTCTCTTTAGAAGGAATTGAAGAGAGAGGAAGGTACAATAATTTCTGAAATCTCGAGCTCAATTTATAGGCGCGGATTGGGTCTGGGCGTCGCGACGCTAAAGGGTTGCGCGTCGCGACGCCGCTACAGTGACACGTGTCACTTGCTGATTTGTCGGCTCAGATCTTATCCGATGAAGTGGCACTGTTCATGACGTCATTGCTTACGTCACTCTCTCAGGTGAGGTACGATTGTCGGCAGCGTCAGATCGTGACACGTGGCAAGCGGCGCATTTTAGCAAGTTCGTTGAGATGTTGACACGTGGCAAGGCGCAAGATAGCATAGATGATGATTGTCGGCACCGAGAGATGACGACACGTGGCAGCGCAAGTTAGCAAGTCTTCTCTGTGATGGTGACACGTGGCACGGCGCACGTTAGAAAAATTCAACTTTTCATATTCTTGACCCGTTGACCCGGCGCACTTTAGCAATCCATCCGCGCACACTTGACATCGCGGCGCGCGCACTGCTCCGCGTCGCGACGCGCAGAAGATGAAATATTCCTGTTGCCGCATTTTTTGTCCGGTTTTTGCCCCAAATTCCTCCAGTGCTGTCCAAACTTTATTTATCTGTAATATAACAAAAAAACACATCAAAACGTTCACAAAACTCAAGAAACTATACAAAATATTAAGTTAAATGAGTGGGAAATAGTGATATAAATACCACTCATCACACCCCCTCAAACCTAACATTTTGCTAGTCCTCGAGCAAAATACAAAATAAAATAACATAACAAAATTTAACTAAGCCATTTTCGTAGGGATCACGGTTGCATTTAGCATATGCAACAAGCCTTTAAACCCCTAGGTGTCCCTAGTGGACGAGTGTAGTCTCGTGAGGGCTTACAGCAATGATACCCACAAACATTTTACAAAAGTAAAAATTAGTAAAACTAATGCACACAAAAGCAAAAAGATAAGAGAAAAGAGAATAAGAAAGTTAGTGACTAATCAGGTGAAAATTCTACTCCAAGTTACTAGTTGTTTTGTTTTTCTTTCTAAATTACCGAATAAGTAAATTCTCCGATTATTTTTACCATTCTCCATATACACAGCCAATAAAATATTAATCAACTCATTTTGCCCACAACAGTCATAAGTGCAGTTGATAAGAGAGTAGTATTTTTGTCCTAAAGTTCTATCAGATTTCACACCTTTTGTAGCAATGGAATAATTTTCTGATTTTTCTGATTTTTTCTTTGATTTTTTTTTTATTTATATACAATACCTTCTGTCTATGTAGCGAGCTTTGGGTTGGTGGCTCCCAAACCAGTTGGCTTTAGGGCACCAGGTGTTAAGACACCCCTACGAACTTAATTACTCAGACTTCAGATATATATATATTTTTTGCAGCATCTTCGATCCATGTAACGAGCTTTGGGCCAGTGACTCCCAAACCAGTGGTTTTAGGGCACTAGGTGTTAAAACACCCTTACAGACTTAATAACTCGGATCTCGGACGTTTTTTTTTTTTTTTTTTTTTTTTTTTTTTCCATCACTATTTAGAGATGCTTCCTCCAATTAAACTATAGCACTGAATATTACAAACTTTTCAATTTTAGCTCATGTCTGTATGTTACTATGCATGTTGATAATACCTGCCAACGGAGCATATTAATATCCATTTTAGTCAATGTTAAGGAGAATTTACGAATTAAACAATTTAAAAAGAAATAAACAAAAATTAACTTGTTTTGAAATAAATGGTTTGAGATACGCATCAGGAGTGAGAACTTCTTACTCAGCTATCTCTTACCAATTCCACCTTTTTAGTCAAACAAAAACACAAAAATGCAAAATATTTTTGTAATTTTTGAAAATTTTTCAATTTTTTTGTATTTTTCGAAAAATTTTGGACTAAAAATAAAAACAACATACAAACTAAAACCAGGTACTAATCAACTAAATCCCTCCCCCCACCCTAAACCTAAATGAGACATTGTCCCCATGTCTTAAACAGTAAAAGAAGTTAGAAGGTTGTACCTGATTAGCTGAAATCTACAGGAAAATTAAAGGTTAAGATCCAGATTAATCCGACGCCTCTTACCACGATCGTCCTCAGACCAATTTATCTTTGATAGGATAGGGTCAACTTGTGGTTCATAGGCTATGAGTTGGTCTATCAGATCCGGAGCAGTTCTGGCAGTAAAGAGGAGTTCTTTCATAGGTTTTGACACGAACCCATTTCTTCGAGCATCATCAAGAAACACACAAAGAAAATCATAAAATCCATCAACGTTGAGTAGTCCAAGCGTTTTCTGGTGTATGTTCAGGTTCGCCCAAGATAGTACAATAAAAATTTCCTCCAATGTACCCAACCACCTGGCAAAGCAATAAAAGCATCAGCACGGTTAATCATTTCTATCAACTACCAGTCGTTCAGACATACCTGGCACGATTAGTTCCTCTCCGTTTGATGATCCAATAAGATTTGCTTCTGCCAAGGGTTTTGGGATGATTCCCAAAACATGACTGCCTCCTTCCTGTACGGCCTTTGAAACGATCCCCATTAATCCAAGATTTCCTCCGCCATATATTAAGTGCATATTCCTTGCAGATAATACTCGACCCAACTCCTGTGCTGCTTCTATGTATTGTGGTTTAGTACCAACACTACTACCGAAAAACACACAAATGTTTTCAACTCGTCTTCTTGAAGTGGCTTCCATTTTTCTATGTATTTCTTTCTCAAATTAGGATGCCTTCAAAAGTGCAATGACGGGCTGAATTTATAATACCTGAAAAGGGTGAGTAAAAATAGCACAAGTATCTTCCAAAGGACGATTAGTAGCAAAATAGTAAAATAGATTATGATAGTCAACAGATCTGGATCCTGTCGGAGAAACAAAAGAAACACAACAAAACAATCAATATTATTAGGAAAAGACAAAGAGATATATAGTACAAAAATTTACAGCTTGATTAACGTCTATGCGTCAGGGACAAGCTTCCCATCCAATTTTCTTATAAATTGGCAAACAGGGTCTTTTTAGTCAGATTCCCAAGATTTAACTGTTGTCTTTCTTTTTGAAATTGTGTATGTAATCTGCGAAAGTCTATGTGAACATATCCACTGGGATGCGTCTCAAGAGTCGAATATATATCATCTAAAGACTCCTTACTCAAGCCATCCCTAATGAATTTAATTTTGTCTTCGCGATTAACAGACACCATTCCTAAAGAACGACAATGAGTGTTGCAATTCCAACGTGCACATTTGTAACAAACACCCATTTGCTTAGCTCTTCGTTTCTTTGCATAGGTGCTTCTTCCAAAACCAACAAGTGTGAAATAAAAGAGTCAGAAGACTCACCTGCCAATCGGACTCGTGCTTCAATTACCCAACGTATGTCATTGGGAACACCATAGATTTCAGTAACCTCATTCGTTCCAAGCGAGCTTTGTAGATTTTCATCAGAGATTTTTGAGGGGAGAGAAGGAAAGATTGCTTGTGAAGATTTGCGAGAACTTCTTCCATCTTGAAATTACTTAATCTGCAAAAACTAAACACACAAAATTAAATCACACCAAATCACAATATATACAAAAATTGCATGGGTTGCCTCCCTGCGAGCGCTAAGTTTAAAGTCGTCAGCTAGACGTGACTTCTTGAACGTTTATGCTGGATCTGAAAGTGTGACACTTTCTTTTTGTCGCTCAAATGATTCTCCCCAGTAGTGCTTGACACGCTGACTGTTAACTTTGAATGTGTTGTTGGTATTGGGATCCAGTAACTCAACAGCTCCATATGGTAAAACCTGAGTGATCACAAATGGTCCGGACCACCTAGATTTTAACTTTCCAGGGAAAATTTTTAACCTCGAGTTGTACAACAACACCTGCTGCCTTGGTTCCAACTGTCTGTGCACTATTTTTCGGTCATGCCATTTTTTGGTCTTTTCCTTGTATAATTTGGCATTGTCATAAGCCTGTAGGCGAAATTCCTCCAATTCATTGAGTTGGTGAAGTCTTTTCTCTCATGCAGCTTGTGAGTCAAGATTCAACTTCTTCAGTGCCCAGTACGCCTTGTGTTCAAGCTCAACTGGCAGATGGCATGCTTTCCCAAACACCAATCGATATGGAGACATACCAATGGGTGTCTTGTAAGCTGTTCGGTAGGCCCATAATGCATCATCTAGTTTTGTAGACCAGTCCCTCCTTGTTGATCCAACGGTTCTTTCTAGGATTCTTTTGATCTCTCTGTTTGAAATCTCAACCTGTCCATTTGACTGTGGATGGTAAGCTGTGGCAACTTTGTGAGTAACTCCGTATTTGGATAGGAGTGCATCGAAGTATTTGTTGCAGAAATGAGAGCCACCATCGCTGATGATTGCTCGAGGTGTTCCAAACCGAGTGAAAATGTTCTTTTTCAGGAATTTGATCACCACTTTGGAATCATTGGATGGCAGTGCAATTGCCTCAACCCATTTGGAGACGTAATCTACAGCAACAAGGATGTACATGTTTCCAAATGATGGAACAAAGGGTCCCATGAAATCAATACCCCATACATCGAATATCTCCACTTCTAGAATGTTTTGCAACGGTCCTTCGTTTCTCCTTGAAATATTCCCCGTTCTCTGGCATCTGTCACATTGAACAGCAAAAAGATAAGCATCTTTAAAAAGTGTGGGCCAGAACAAACCTGATTGAAGGACTTTGGCTGCAGTTTTGTTTCCACTGAAGTGTCCGCCGTATGGTGATGAATGACAGTGTTGCAAAAAACTGTTGACTTCCTCCTATGGAACACACCGTCTCAGTAATTGATCAGCACAGCGTTTAAACAAGTACGGTTCATCCCAGACATAGTGCTTGACTTCTTTGAAGAACTTCTTCCGTTGCTGAGTTGTCCATTCCAACGGCCATTTTCCTGATACAATATAATTGACATAGTCAGCATACCAAGGGACTTCCTGTTGTTTTATGGAAAACAGTTGTTCATCTGGAAAAGTTTCTTTGATTGTCAGTTCTTTGTCAGCTGTTTCTCCATTCTCGAGCCTCGATAAGTGATCTGCCACCTGGTTTTCTGTTCCTTTCCTGTCTCGAATCTCCACGTCGAATTCTTGCAAAAGAAGTATCCAACGGATCAATCTGGGTTTGGCATCTTTCTTTGTGATCAGATATTTGATTGCTGAATGATCTGTGTAGACCACCACTTTGGGACCCAACAGATAGGAGCGGAATTTGTCAAAAGCGTACACAACTGCGAGCAACTCCTTTTCAGTGGTGTGTAGTTGAGTTGAGCTTCATTCAGAGTTCTGCTGGAGTAGTAAATGGTGTGGAAAATCTTTGCTTTGCGTTGTCCCAAAACTGCACCTACAGCAAAATCACTAGCATCACACATACCTCAAATGGAAGGGTCCAATCTGGTGCTACAATGATGGGGGCAGAAATCAGCTTGTTTTAAGATCTCGAAAGCTTTGGCATTCTTTATGAAGTTGAAAGGCACATCATTTTCCAGAAGATTGCAAAGAGGTTTGGCAATCTTGGAAAAGTCTTTGATAAATCTCCTGTAAAAACCTGCATGTCCAAGAAAACTCCGAATCCCTTTTACAGATGTTGGTGGAGGTAGTTTCTCAATTGTCTCGATTTTTGCTTTGTCTACCTCGATTCCCTTTTGTGAAATCCGGTGTCCAAGAACAATGCCTTCCTGTACCATGAAATGGCATTTCTCCCAATTGAGTACCAGGTTTGTATCTTCGCACCTTTGTAATACCTGTTCCAAATTTTTCAAACAATGGTCAAAAGAATCTCCAAACACAGAAAAATCATCCATAAAAACCTCCATACTCTGCTCCATCATGTCTGAAAAGATGGCCATCATGCAACGCTGAAAAGTGGCAGGGGCATTACATAATCCAAATGGCATCCTGCGGAAAGCAAAAGTACCATAGGGACATGTAAAAGTAGTTTTCTCCTGGTCTTCTGGTGTGATGGCAATCTGATTGTACCCTGAATATCCGTCAAGAAAGCAATAGAACTCATGTCCCGCCAGTCTGTCTAAATCTGGTCAATGAATGGCAGCGGAAAATGGTCCTTTCTCGTGGCTTTGTTCAGCTTCCTGTAATCCATACATACTCTCCATCCAGTCACCGTTCTTGTTGGAATCAGCTCGTTCTTTTCATTGGTGACAACAGTATTCCTCATTTCTTGGTACACACTGCATAAGACTTACCCAAGTGCTATCTGAGATGAGGGGTAAATGATGCCAGCATCCAACCATTTGATGATTTCTTTCTTCACGACTTCCTTCATGATTGGATTGAGTCTCCGTTGATGCTCCACTGTGGGTTTGTATTCATCATTCATCAGGATCTTGTGCATGCAAAATGATGGACTAATGCCTCGAATGTCGCTATAGTCCAGCCAATGGCTCTTTTGTGCTCTCGTAACACTCTTAGTAGCTTTTCTTCCTGTTCCAATGTTAGTGAAGAAGAAATAATAACAGGTAATTCAGAAGAGTTTCCAAGAAATGCATACCTGAGATGGCTTGGAAGTAACTTTAGTTCCAGCTGCGGTGGTTCTTCAATCGAAGGTTTGATTCAATCTTTCTTTGGCAGTTCCAAGCTTTCAACTGGTGGTGTACCTTTGAATCGGAATGGTTTGTCAAGGTAGTTGATACATTCCAAGATTTCAGAATCTAGCTCACTGTCAGTCATGTTGGTGATGCAGGCTTCAAGTGTGTACGTGGGATTTGACTCAGTATTCTGAACAATTTTATCAACAACATCAATTCTGAAGCATTCTTCTTCTTCCTTTTCATCTCTTGGAAATTTCATGGCTTGGAAAACATTAAAGGTCACTTCTTGGTCCTGCACTTTCATGGTTAGTTCTCCTTTTTGCACATCAATCACAGTTTTACCTGTAGCCAAAAATGGTCTCCCAAGAATGATAGGTACTTCTTTGTCTTCTTCCATGTCAAGGATGATGAAGTCTGCTGGAAGGATTAGTTTGTCAACTTTAACCAGCATATTTTCCACGACTCCTCTCGGAAATGCGAGTGTTCGATCAGCAAGTTGCAAAGATACTGAGGTAGGCATTGCTTCTCCAATTTGCAATTTCCTGTAAATAGAAAAAGGCATTAAATTAACACTGGCACCTAAATCACATAAAGCCTTACCGATATAATGTTCTCCAATGGTGCATGGAACTGTGAAACTGCCAGGATCTTTCAACTTCGGGGGAAGTTTCCTCTGAATGATGGCGCTGCATTCTTCTGTCAAAGCTACTGTTTCGTAGTCTCCCAATCTCCGTTTTCGTAAAAGAATGTCTTTCATGAATTTGACATAGCTAGGCATTTGTTCCAAGGCTTCTGCAAATGGTATGTTAATGTGAAGCTTTTTGAAAATCTCCAAGAAACGAGCAAACTGTTTGTCCAGTTTATTTTTCTGAAGACGCTGAGGAAAATGTGGAGGTGGAGTGATCTGTTCTGGCCTTTTTTCCTTTGCTTCTTTTTCTTTTGCTTCTTTTTCCTTGGCTTCTTTTGGAACTTCTTCTTGAGACATCTGGATTCCAACATCTTTGTTGATCTCAGTACCGCTCTTTAAGGTAATGGCTTGACATTGTTCCTTCCCTCGGTTCCTTGGATTTGGTTCTGTGTTGTTGGGAAGATTACCTGGTGGTCTGTAACTCTGAGCGTTGGCCAGTTGTCCGATTTGATTCTCCAGTGCTTTGATGGAAGCTGATTGGTTCTGAATCATGGCTTCATATCTTTTTAATTGAGCTAGCATCTCTACCATTACTGGTTCATTTGTCTGCTCCTGGCCTTTATTCTGTTGCTGGAATCCAGGTGGTGGATAGTTCTTTTGCCCTGAATTGTTGCTCCATGAAAAATTAGGATGATTCTTCCACCCTGGGTTGTAGGTGTTGGAATATGGATTTTTCCCCTGTCTGTTGAAATTGTTGACATAATTCACCGTCTCTTCAAGTTGGTGTGGTTCTGGTGCTCCTCCATATGGTGAACTTGTGGATCCAGTGGTGCTTT
Organism: Zanthoxylum bungeanum; assembly: GCA_019454045.1. Taxonomy (NCBI): domain Eukaryota; kingdom Viridiplantae; phylum Streptophyta; class Magnoliopsida; order Sapindales; family Rutaceae; genus Zanthoxylum; species Zanthoxylum bungeanum. The sequence continues at coordinate 43,361 of SKCR01051346.1, forward strand.
GAGTGTTGAGAGTCTCCATAAATTTGCATATCTGATCAAGCTTGGTGTTGACTGCTGTATTAGCTCCAACTTCATAAATTCCTGCAATTCTTTGAATCAGACTTCTTTCTGTTGGCCACAAGGAATTGTTGTTAGCCATTTCTCCAATTAGGTCACATGCTTGATCTTCTCCTTTTGCCATTAAAGCTCCTCCAGCAGCAGCATCGATTGTGGTTCTCATCAGTCCAGAAAGTCCATTATAGAAAGTTTGGACTTGAAGCCATTTTGGAATCTTATGGTGAGGACATTTCCGGAGCAAATCTTTGTATCTTTCCCAAGCTTCGTACAGGGATTCTGAATCTTGCTGCACAAAGGATGTGATGTCATTCCTCAACTTTACAGTTCTGGCTGGTGGAAAGTATTTTGCAAGGAATTTTGTGGCAAGAGTGTTCCAAGTTGTAATGGATCCAGCTGGTAGTGAATGTAGCCAAGCTTTTGCTCTGTCTTTCCGGGAATATGGGAAAACTCTCAGCCTCATAGCTTCTTCAGCTCCTCGGTTGTAATTGAACGTGCCGCAAACTTCCAGGAAGTTGCTGATGTGGGCATTAGGATCTTCAGTTGCATTTCCCCCAAACTGAACTGTTTGCTGAATCATCTGAATGCAAGTTTTGATATCACCTACATTTGCTGGTAAAGGAGGAAGTACAATACACGAAATGAGGCCATCTACCACCGGAATGGTTCTGTCTCGAATGGGAATTGGTGGTGCAACCTCCAAAGGTTCAGGTTCCATGTTGACTAAGGCTTCTTGGCCTTCTCGCCTTTCCCTTCTCAACTGTCTCATAGTTCTTTCAATTTCTGGGTCAAGCGGTCGGATTTCAAAGCTTCTGGTTCGTCTCATGAAGTGTCTGAAAACCTGAAACACAATAAAACAAAAATAATAAGTAAAAAGAAAAATTAGATACAAGTAACAAATCTAACCCGTAAACGAATAGTAAAAGATAACTAAGTCCCCGGCAACGGCGCCAAAAACTTGACCGGCGTAAACACACACGTATAACGCAAGCGCACGTATCGTTCAAGTAGTATAAAAATATCGATCCCACGAGGACTTAATTCCTACTGTTGTTATTAATTATTGAATCTATTTATTTACAAATATCTAATTAAAGGGAGAATAGAATTGATTGATTGATTGATTTGGTTGATTGTAGATTTGCTAAATAAATAAATAAAAAGATAAAAGAAAATACTAAGGAAAATAAAAGACACAAAGATCCAAGGTTGTGATTTCTTTCAATATCATTTTAAAGATGAAGTTGTTATCTTAAAGTTGGGTAATATATTGATCTATTAACCTGGAAAACTAAATTATGTGTAAGCCTCTGTCGATGGTCAGACACAAATACCTAGTATAATCCAATTGAACCATATGTATATGTCAACCAAATTACCTAGATTCATTAAGTTCAAGTTCCAATTATGGCTACCCCCGCCCGACATGTATATTCTTATCCTGTAAGGAAATCTATTAAAGGGTTATCTATCCTCAAGGAAGATCGTGGGCTATTGAGTCTAAGGCTGAAACCTAAAATCCCTATGTCTAGTTCATTTTAGATTTATCTAATCAATTTTATTAATGGCCAGTTAATAAAAAGGCTTTAAGATTAAGACTCAATAAATAAATCTTTAAATTACCCAAACTATAATCTAACCCTTATAAACCAGTGATATTAAAAGTCATCACAACCCCAAATAACTAACACATGACTAAGGCTAGTAAAAGCTTAAAAGTAAAAGACATAAAGTGAAAGCTGGAAAATAAAATAAAATAAAATTGCTAAGGTAAAAGGAATTAACTTCTACTAAATACTATTTAGATTTCTCCCATAATATAATATAAGCTTTGCAAAAAATTTCCAACCAGCCATATAGGCGGTAACCTGATTAAGTCCATTTAAAAACAACCAGCCATAAAGGCGGAATCAAAATAACCAGCCATATAGGCGGAATGAAAACAACCAGCCATATAGGCGGAATTAAATTACCAACCGACCAATCTGGCGGTATCCTTATTAAGTCCAATTAAAAACTTTGAATATATTATAATTATGGGAGAATAATCTAAGTAATAATAGTAAAAGAATTACCTTTCACCATTGTAAAAAGAAGTTACCTCATATAAATAGTAAAAACTGTAAAAAGTAAAAAGTAAATAGTAAAAACTGTAAAAGAAAGTAAAAAAGTAAAAATTAAATTACTATTATTACAAAACGTAATTAAAATTATTTACAAAACTAAAAAAAAAAACTAAAAACTAAAGAGTTTAGAGAGAGAAACTCTCTCTTTAGAAGGAATTGAAGAGAGAGGAATGTACAACAATTTCTGAAATCTCGAGCTCAATTTATAGGCGCGGATAGGGTCTGGGCGTCGCGACGCTAAAGGGTTGCGCGTCGCGACGCCCGCTACAGTGACACGTGTCACTTGCTGATTTGTCGGCTCAGATCTTATCCGATGACGTGGCACTGTTCATGACGTCATTGCTTATGTCACTCTGAGGTATGATTGTCGACAGCGTCAGATCGTGACACGTGGCAGCGGCGCATTTTAGCAAGTCCGTTGAGATGTTGACATGTGGCAAGGCGCAAGATAGCATAGATGATGATTGTCGGCACCGTAGAGATGACGACACGTGGCAGCGCAAGTTAGCAAGTCTTCTGTGATGGTGACACGTGGCACGACACACGTTAGCAAAGTCAACTTTTTCATATTCTGACCCGTTGACCCAGCGCACTTTAGCAAATCCGGCGCACACTGGGCGTTGCGGCGCGCACTGCTCCAGCGTCGCGACGCGCAGAAGATGAAAATATTCCTGTTGCCGCATTTTTGTCAGGTTTTGCCCCAAATTGCCTCCAGTGCTGTCCAAACTTTATTTATCTGTAAAATAACAATAAAACATATCAAAACGTTCACAAAACTCAAGAAACTATACAAAATATTAAGTTAAATGAGTGGGAAATAGTGATATAAATACCATTCATCATCTAGTCGACGGGAACATTCCCCAATTGGCCCGTGATGGAGCAACATTGGACGTTCTTCTAGTCCAGACGACATGTAGACTCGGTTGGGTCCCTCTTTGAAACCAACCGAGCAAATGCCTTCCTGGCCTCATCAAGTCTAGTTGACCGGGGACGTCCCCCATGGACTTATATCAAGTCAAGTTGTAGACATGGAATACACATGTCTTATGACTTATTTCCTAACCTTCATTTGGTCCAATCCATTGGGAACTGCCCCAATGGCTTTTGTAGAGTGAAGTTCACAACTTGGCATTCGGTCGGTTCAATCAATAGTCAGCAACGACACTCGAGTACACCTACACACCATGGCCTCCTCCCGGGCGATACACGCATCAAGTACTCTCCAAGCCAAAGACTCATTGACTTAGAGAGTATGGGACAAACTGTACGGGCCAAATTTGGTCCAAGAGTAATTTCGACATTTCACCTCAGGCTCATTGCTAAGTGCACCCCCGAAACCCCCTAACCGACACTTGTAACCGAAGGACCATTCAAATGACAGTCCATGTAATGCCCAAACTCGTAAACTACACTCATAACTCAGCCACTACCAGCCTACAAACGGACAGATGCATTAAATACCCCTCATGAAGTCGATTGTAACTGACTCCCAACGGACAAGTAATCAAAGAGCAGTAAATGCACATATTCCCTTAGCGCCAAGTATATAAACGAAAAAGATCTAGGGAGAAGAGGAGGCTCTCCTACTGGTAACCCCAGACTGTTCACTCCATAATTCTTATAATCATCAACCTACTGCCCTCACGGCATCATACGGGAATCAAGGTAATATCCGCCCTTATTCCATCCTACGGCGTTTATGGCTCATCTCCCTGACTGACTTGGGCGTCGGAGTGCCCCCGACACCCACCACACCGGTGGGCAGAACTCCCGCTCACTATACCTCTGTTTTGCAGGATCGTTAGTGCCCCTCTCGACGAAATCTCAATTATGGACCTCAGGCGAAAACCAGCGTCTACATCCGTCGCTAATTTTTAAAATTTGCAATCCCTCCAAATATTTATTTATTTCGGTGCCAATATTTTTTTAAAAAAAAATATAGACGGATTTTCCGTCGCTAATTAGAAACAGAATCTTTATTCCGTCGCTAATTTTAAAATTTAAAATTCCTCCAATATTTTCAAAAATTTATTGCCTTACGAAAATTTCAAATGTCTACAAAATTTACAAATCTTCCCGCTTCTCTTATTTTTTCCTCTATATATACACCAAAATATTTTTAACTCTCAACTCCAATACATCATCAAAGTTTTCCTACTCAATTCCATATACCATCAAAAATTTTCATACCTCAACTCTCATTATTAATCTCTCATTTTTTTTTTCTCCACTTTTAAAATTTCCTAAGAAACAAACACTAAAATGTTTTCTTCGTTTTAAAGTGGCGTAATGCGGTGAACATTACGGTGTCTTGTGTAATTGAAGATTTATATATAACATTAAAAAAGTCAATTCTTTAAAATTTTCCACCATTCAAAAATTATAAAATTTTCCTTTATCTAAAATTTAAAAATTTCCTCTCTCTACAATTTATAAATTTCTCACATCTATATAATTATAAAATTTCACACCTCTTTAATATTTTAAAATTTTTTCCTTTCTAAAATTTTAAAAGTTTCATGTATCTTTAAAATTTTAAATTTCCCGCCTCTCCAAAATTTTAAAATTTTCATTATTTATTTTTTTTAAATTGATAATATAATTGACATGTCTCTACTCTCTAAAGGATTGTTCCTTCCACCACACATCTTAATGCAAATGATGAATTGTCTAGAAACAATTTTAGATAAATAATTTTGGATTTGCTATGTCCAAGATCAAATTTGTTAATGAAGCTGTAGGATTTTATTTTAATTTTTTTTTAAATACCCAGTAACCACAACGCTCGTGCCATCAGTTATTTGAAGAAATATAAAGCTCTAGAGATCCATTATCCAGCTTTATTATGTGTTAATTTATGTCTTGTTTGTCATTAATGACGACGATGATGATAATTACCGAATTGCCCCATAACTTTACAAATTGATCATTTTAGTCCAAAAATTGTCAAATACAATTTTGGATGATTTTAAATCATTTCTAAATTTTTTTTCAACATATCCAATATATCAAAATCAGATTGCACACAAGTCCCCAAATTTTTTGCTAATTGCCGAGAGCACCCTACATTTTTGGTTTATTGCATTTTGGTCCCTTTTTGTTCAAAATATGCTAAGATCAAATCCAATCAACCCAAAAATTTACATGCATCATATGCACTCCATAATACATCACATATATGAAAATCCCCAATTTTGGAATGAGTTATGAACCCTAATTTCTCAATTTCATCAAATTGACCAAATTTACCAAATCTTTAAATCCAACACTTTAATCCATTCAATACTTCACCAAACAAGCCTCACCACTTTGAAATAACTCTAGAACAATTCTAGGTCACCAATTAGTGGCTCAACAACTCTAGAATTGCAACTTGATTTCTAAAAAATCAAAAATAAGCCTTTAAAACCATTTTAAGCTTACTTACATGCATCAATCTTTCATTCAAGTTCACAACCAAAATAAACACAAACTATAAGAGTAGAGATAACATCAAAGCATCACAAATTGAAGTTAAGCATGTAAGAAATATTTTTCATGTTGAAAGAATTGAAAGAAAACTTACAAAACCTTAAGATTTCCAAGCTTTTTCTCTTTTCTTCAAACTTTTCTCTCAACTACTTTTGTGTTATATTTTGGTGTCTAATGAACTTATTAAACCCTAAAAAATGAAACAAAACAATTTATACTTGCTCCAATAAGCCCTTGGCCGAATGGTGGAGAAAAATAAACAAAATATCTAGATATTTTTTTTTTTACTTTTTTTTCATTAAAGCTTTATCAACTTGTAAATGAAATCATTAACACTTTAATGAAATTAAACAAGTCAACAAAGACAACTCAAGCCATTTAATAAAATATCAAAACTTAGGATATTTATATTTTTAATTAATTTAATTATTTAACAATTAAATAATTATTTAAATACAAATATATTAAATATATGTATTTATTTACATTAAATATCAAATGCATATATATTTATTATATTAGTCAAATATCTCAATTTGACAATTAATTAATGTGTATTTGATAAAATCTATCATTAAATGTAAATACAAAAAAAGTAGGAAATGACTATTGGGTCCCTTCACATGTATTTTGCGTTTAACCTTTAAACTACTTATAAATAATCAGTATTATTTATAAATGTTGCCCTAGTGCTCTACTAGTATATTTCATTAGTGAGACTCTCTAGATTCAGGCATATCCATCACGAAATCCAATTTCGTGTCCATAATTTACCCACCCGTAAATTATGATGACCACAGATAAACTCGCTGAATCATACAGATCGGGGTCATGGCAAGTGTATAATTCCTCCGTCACAAGTATCCGGATATATCCCAAAGATATAGATGTAAACGTCAAATCTCTATAGTGATTATCCCGTCGACGACTCTATTAGCAATCTCTAAAAGAATACTGAGAACTCATTTCTAAAGTTTACCACGGGCCCATGGTTTTTTATCTGATTGCTAATCATATATGGACTACCTATACTCTGTACACAGAACTGACGGATCCTATCTCGACACACACAGGACACCCTGAGGATCTATCCACACCCAACGAACAGACGGATGTCTGATCTAAATAGATCGGTGACGTGACTGTCATCTAAGTGTGGAAGATGTCTCATGTGCCCACAGTGGTATCTCAAGTCGAAGAATCACAAATGCTACTCAACCCGAGAAGATTCTTATTGACGTTGGTGTACCATCCATTAAGAATCTTCAGTGAGTGGTTCAGTGTTTATCCGCTATAAACACCTACATGTCTATACGAGTCCCCCACGACATGGTTCATTAAGAAACAATTGGAATCATATATTCCAGTATACGACATGTACCGGTCTCAACGGGTTTACTTTACTGACCAAGTGGTGTAAACCTTGACCAGGAACAATCTGAGAATGACAACGTCATGATACAACTCAATGTCAGTTGCGACGCTTTTGCAACAGTATAATGACTAATCATCCTAAGGTCAATTACGTATTTACCATATGAAAAGATATATTATATTATAGAAACTCCTTGTATTATTCATAATAAAACGTTTTACAGTAGACCATCTAGAAGATGTTAATTCAGGATTTTCTAAGAGTTTGGTAAAACCTAACCCAATTGGTTTTTGATAATGAAACCCGACTTGATTGAGAGTGCTGAAGAAAGGCTTTTATGGTATCATCTACCTCAATGTGCCAACTCGAGGAATGAAGACGGGTTCTCAAGTTGACCAGTGTTGAAGCCATGTGACGTATGCCCTAGTTGAGAGGATAAGATTCTAGAAGGCTAATGATGATAGTGGGAAAAGTAATGTAACTATTGTTTACCATGAAATTTTGAATTTGTTCACTTTTTCACCTGTAATTTGGAAATTGTTCACTTTTCCACCTAATTAAATAAAAAAAAAATACAATTTATCCATTTAACTTATGAAAAATTATCTGTTTTCCACCTCAAAAAATTAAAAAAGTTAACATATTTGAAATTTCATTTAGAAAAAAAAACAATTTCAAAATTTTTTGGTAAACAACAATTCATCATTTATCAGATTGAAAATGAAAATTTCCCATTAAATAATTGTGTTGATTCCCGTCATATGTGTTTGAACCTTGATTGAGAAGATCTGAGTTGTTTATTGCTTCAACTCGCTGACAAGTCTTTCAAAATTAACACAATAATGGGAGACAAAATAAAGTTAACCAACATTGACAAGTGGTACTTATTGGACTTTAATCATGTCAAAAAGGTTTTGAGACGACTTGAATTAGGTGTTAAAGTGAATTTTAATAATCTAAATATAAATAAATTTTAATTATACATTATTATTAAAATATATATAGTATAAAATTATAATAAACCGAACCCAATTGAATACTGCATCCCAACTCATTGAAACAGTAACATTGTGGTTGCATTTGCATATATAATTTCATTTTGTAAGAAATACAACCGGTCGCACGAAACTTTACTTCAAACATATTATTCATTATCGTTACACATCCCCATGAATAAAATAGCTAGTTTCTTGTCACTCAGGAAAGGCCTCAATAATGGATTGTAAAGCTGGAATTTTGATGATTTTGTAGCGAGGAAAGCCTCCTTCTTCCAATAATTTCTTTCATTGAAGCTCGGTCCTTTCTTTCCCTCCAAACGTATTAACTATCATAACTAAATCAAATGCATAACCAGTGTCATCAAACAGGCCTTTACCCTCAGGTTGTAAAATGATAGGTTTTATTCGAGACAAACCTACAAATCTCTCATTGTTAGCTAATAGTTCGAGTGGAAGCTAACCAAACACTCCAAAGCCTTTGAGAGCTATTTTGTTGAAAATGATTGTTATCGTTTAATAGATACCTCATACAAGCTATATAGCCAAGTGAAGGCTTTACAAGAGTAATTAACCGCTAACTAACTTTACTTGATCTTTCCTAACTAATTGTAACCAATTAAACTACCATTTTGATGTGTAACATTGCATTCCCCATCAAAAGGACCTTGTCCTCAAGGTCATAAAATGATCAAAGACCTATACTACAATCCGGAGGATCTTAATCAGTAGCACACAACCTTCACTATTGAAAGAGTCATCAACTCTAACCGAGATACCAACCTGCACACTTAATTCCCAACCCAACAAGACAATTAATTATTCATTGAACACCAGCAGCTGGAACAAGGCAAGCAACAAAAAAAACCAGTATACAGCACATACTGCTGCCCACATGTGCCAAACTCACACCAAAACAACTGCCCATCTTATCCAATTGCAATGGCTCCCTTTGAAACTTGTCCAGCAAGCTTGGCTGGCCTCTCTCAACCCACCATGAAGTTGGCTGTTCTAAAGGTAATCCATATTTTTGCCCATATGACCATGTGACAGGAAGAACAAACTGCAACGATGATATGCCACCCCATGCCTTCAAAAAGTTGCCTTCACCAAAGAGTTTAAGTTCTGGCACAGTTGGAGAATGATAACATTGCATATCAATGTGTCCATTCATCAAAGCTTCCCATAATTTTTCTTTATTTGCAGCATCACGTATGGACGGAGCATATTTAAAGCGAGTATCTCCATCTAGAATCTCATCTGCTAAGAAAGCCAATACTTTCCCCAATTTGTCTCCGTCTCTAGTCTTATATTCCAATGGTAATATCATGCCATCTCCACCATATAAAAAATCAGAAAAATCACCAGATGTCTTTAAAACATGCATTTGTTCCCCAAAAATCATGACATCTTCAACCAATACTATCCCCATAACTCCAAGATTAAAAATATCAGCTAAAATACTCAAAGGCGCCAAATAGGTCAAAATTGGAATTGAATCTAGCCCCAATTGAAAAGGGAAACAATCCCAAATATACAACGAATTGGGAGACAAAAACCCAAGAATACTTTGAGATTTACTGTGATTAGACTGAATTCGCCGTTGTTCTTTTCTCTCATTAGTAGCTTGAGGACTCATGTGCCAACATATCGAAGGAGAAACCAAATCTTGGATTATATTCTTCTCAGGCATTTCATCAAACAGCTTCTGTGTGTCCTCCATTTCTTCTCTGTTTAAAAAATCTTCAAGCTTATGTTTTTGAAACTCAAACTGGATATGTAAACAGTGAGGAACTTGAGTTGTTGAGAATATTTTTGTGCTCCAAGTTGAGGAAGAAAAAAATGAAACAACTCCTTGATAATCAAAGCCCAATGTTTGTTGAAGGTGTCGAGGCCATGCTACTGACTCTAATTGAAATTGTATTGGACCAATTCCTTTCATCCTTACATTCTTCCTATGTTATTCAATCTGGTCTTTGGGTCTTCTTTTGTCTTGAACCACCTTGTTGGTCTCCTTATTTGAGAGCATGCCCTTGTCATTTTTCGTGTTAATCATGTTCTTCTGTCCTCCAATTTTGTACTCAACAACATCGTTCAAGTAGCCATGCGCACTTTTATGGATTTCATTCGGTACACCATGCTGATTTTCTTTCACTGAAATTAGTTTTTGATCTGGGATAGTAACATATTGAAACATCTTTTGGATCCCTTCTATGCCCTTGTTGTCTTTGATACTAATCTTGTTCTTCTCACCGATGATCTTGTCCTCAGCAAAGTCTTTCAAATCGCCAAAGTCGTTGATTTTTTGATCGTTGAAAGTAGCTGGACAGTTTATATTATGGAAACCCTTGTTGGGGTTGGTGCTCAGAGCGCCAATCCGGACCGTATTTATGTCTGATTCATGAATACGAATATCCTCTTATTCCATAATATTACTTATTTATGGTTGCACCTCTTGTTTTTATATACGTATTCGATCTAATTACGATTAGATTGAAACTAAATGTGGTTTAGTGATATGTATATATTAGACAAAGGCCCGATAATATATAATGCAGTACACAGTTACAAAGGAAGTTTGTAATTGACATTGGGAAGTGTCACTGCCAAATGTATATTATCAAATATAGTTCCTGGTCAAGATTCACTAACACAGGTCGGTTAGTCAAATATGTTGAGACCATTACATGTCGTATATCGAGACTTGATCCGATGGTTTATCCCAATGAACCATGAGTCTGGGGAGACTCGTATAGACGTGTATGTGTTTATAGTGGATAAACACTGAACGAATCACCGAAGATTCTTAATGGATGGTAGACCAACGTCAATAAGAATCTTCTCGGGTTGAGTAGCATAGTGGTCCTTCGACTTGAGATACCACTGTGGATGTATGAGACATCATCTACACTTAGATGGCAGTCACGTCACCGATCTATTTAAATCAGACCTCCGCCTGTTCGTTGGGTGTGGACCGATCCTCAGGATATCCTGTGTGTATCAAGATAGGATCCGTCAGTTCTGTGTACAGAGCATAGGTAGTCCATATATAATTAGCAATCAGTTAAATCTATGGCCATAGTATACTTCGGAAGTGAGTTCCAAATGTTATTTATAGATTGCTAATAGATTCGTCGACGGGATAATACCTATAGAGATTTGACGTTTACATCTATATCTCTGGGATTATCCGGATACTTGTGACGGATGGATTATACGTATGCAATGACCTCGACCTGTATGATTCAGCTAGTTTATCTGTGGTCGTCATAATTTACGGGTGGGTAAATTATGGACACGAAATTGGATTTTGTGATGGATATACCTGAATCTAGAGAGTCTCACTAATGAAATATACTCGTAGAGCACTATGGCAACTTTTATGAATAATGATGATTATTTATAAATCGTTTAAACGTTAAACGAAAAATACATGCGAACAGGCAGAACCGTCATTTTTTAATTAATGTGTATTTGTATTTAATATATGATATTATTAAATACACATTAATAAATTTTCAAATAAAGGTATTTGACATATATCATTAATATATATGTATTTGAGATATTTAAAGTAAATATAATACATATATTTGAGATATTTGTATTTAATTAATTATTTAATTGTTAAATGATTACTATAATTAAAATATAAATATCTCACCAAATGATACAGTTAGGAAATGATTATAAGTTGCAATTGTTGACTTATACATTAAAGGAAATGGTTGTCAAATTGAATTTGACTTCTTAAGATATTTGTTTAAATTGTTTGAAAAATGAAAATATCTTTTCCTTTACTTTTTGCTAATTTCGGCCAACACCCTTTTTGAATATAATTATTATATTCTTGAGTTGCTTTTGTTGACTTATTAAAAGGTTATTAAAGTTGTAATGATTCAAGTAAACAAGTTGACAAAGCTTTAATTAAATGAAATAAAAATATCATGATATTTTGTATATCTTCCACCAATTTCGGCCAAGGCTCCTTTTGGGTGAGGTATATATTGTTTCATTTCATTTTAGGGTTTAATGAGTTCATTTGATACCAAAATAAACATAAAAGAAGTTGAGAGAAAAGCTTGAAGCCTAAAGGAAGATGGCTTGGAAAATCATGATTTCGTAAGTTATCTTTCAAAGTTTTCAACATGAAAATTATTTCTAACATGCTTAGCATCATTTTTGTTGCTTTTTTGTTGTCTCTCTTCTTATAGTTTGTATTTTATTTGGTTGTGAACTTTGATGAAAGATTGAAGCATGTAAGTAAGCTTGAAATTGTTTCAAAGGTTTACTTTTGATTTTTAGAAAATCAAGTTGCCATTCTAGAGTTGGTAAGCCACTCCTTGGTGACCTAGAATTGTTCTAGAGTTGTTTCAAAGTGTTTAGGCTAGATTGGTGAAGTATTGAATGGATTAAAGTGTTGGATTTTGAAGATTTGGTGAAATTGGACAATTTGATGAAATTGGAAAATTAGGGTTCATAACCCACTCCAAATTTGGGGATTTTCATATATGTGATGTATTATGGTATGAATATGATGCATGTAAATTTTTGGTTTGATTGGATTTGATCTCGACATGTTTTGAACAAAAGGGACCAAAATGCAATTACTTGAAAGTTTAGGGTGCTCTCGGCAATTAGCTCAAAATTTGGGGATTTGTGTGAAAATGGATTTTGATGCATTAGATGTGTTGAAAAACATTTTAGAAATGATTTAGAATCATCCAAAATTGTATTTGACAACTTTTGGACTAAAATGATCAATTTACAAAGTTTTGGGGCAATTCGTTATTTACCAAGAAATTTGACCTCTTGTGTAATTTTTAAGAATTTGATAATTGGATAATTAAATAAATAAGTTTATTTAATTAATCCAAGAAAAAGTTTTGAAATCGGAAAATTTTGATTTTCCGCGATTCCACTGCGTTACCGATATTCCCCATTAAAACCCCAACAAAATGGTATCAGAGCGAGTCTGATCCTAGGCCCCTGATATGATTAGCCCTTTAAATCTAATGTTTAATTTATTCTTTACTTGTTGCTTGCATATATTTATTTAATTTGATTAAATAAATTAAAAGAATCTTTTATGGAATATCCCCGCTTAATAAGGTTTTATAGTAACTGGTATTTGGAATACTTGTTTCTTGGTACGCCTTGTCAATACGGTTTATGAATAATTTTCCGTGACTACACCCGAGACCGTGCCTCTGCTGTGAGGGTGTAGCCGATAGAGATTTATTTATGCCGGATGTATATTAGATACTAGATAAATTCAAGCGAAAGCGGAATCCTGAACGTGCCCTAGCTGTCAGGGTTACGCAAGTAACTTGAGTTTATCATTGTTTATCATTGACGAGTTTAACATTGGTACGTCTCCTTGTGGACCATCCTTAGCAGCAACAACGAGAAACGACCAGGACCGGAAACCCAGGAGTCACAACGAGTGTGATTGACAATGAGTTGTCTATCTGTGAATATACGTAGGCGAGACCGTGCCTCTGTTGTGAGTCGAAATATATTCATGGGGTCCTCTTCCCATTATGGAATTCGATTTAATTATTGAATTCTCATTTTTCCGTTGGGGATTACGGTATTACGTAAAATAGTGGGAGGCAATGCTAAGTTTAAAAATTCATTAACTTGGGCAGTGTGTATTATTATGGAAATAGCCGATTGTCTGTATTCCTTAATCTATATTAGATAGAATTAAACTTTTAATTCACTGCACACATATTTTGATATGTTATCTGACTTGACTCTTGGTTGCAGTTATTCTAGAATAGGTTCTAGATACTACTAGACTAGGATATTATTAGATTGGTCTAAACCATCGGGAACTGTTATTCTGATTTTCTTCAAAAATCAAGATGGTTAATGACTTAGTTTTTAAGTCATGATAGATAATCTAGATATATATCCCTTTTAGGATATAATACTTTAGAGAGAATAATTTCTTATGTAGTAAGAATTGACTTGAATTAGTTCATGTCTCGAGATTCTTGACTGGCATTAAGAAAGCCCCATTAGGTATTTGTTTATCTAGTAATGACGTTTCTTAGCTTTAATTACCTTTAGAGGCAATGTATCTGACACAATTTGCTGACCAGTTATTTGCAATTGTTGTGAATAATTGAATGCAAATATTAAAGCTAAAGAAAGGAGATGTGTATAGAAAATATCGATTTTCATAATACTACAACTATAGGTATTGGATACCAGATCTTCCGTCTAGTTATTTAAAAATATTAGTTAACAATTGTTTTGATATTTTTGTTATCGGAACTTGCGACTATTGGATAGTTACTTGTTCTTAATAATCAATAGTTATATATTTTAAATACAACTAGTAGTGTCATTGACATAGAGATAAACATTAAGAAAAATTATTCGGTAAAAGTAAATAATTTAGAACGGTGCTTTATGAGTTTAATCACTTAAGCATTGGATGCTTATTCCGTATGGTAAAGGATGGTTTGATACTAGATCACACCACATATCCTTATCCATTTAATGAATATTGTATTCGGGAAGGTGATTAAGATCTCGTTTAACCAATGATTGTCATTGGACCACCAGATTTATTTAACTGATATATTGGATGTATGTAGTTTAATAAATTATAATTGCTTAAGATAGTTTTCTTTACTTCGTAACTTAGTTTATGAATTGTCATAACTTAGTTACGTGTTTATGAAGGAACACATATTGAACGTCTTGAAAGTATCAAGAACTTTCAATCTGTTCTGATGAAACGTAGATTGAACATTTTTGACTTGTTCAAATATATTCAATCTGAAGTTTTTTTAGAGAACTCTATCCTCAAAATTCATTACACGTCTTTGAACTGTTCAAAGATTTTTGATACGATCAAACGTATGAATTTAAAGCAATTAGTTCTAAGGTTATTCAGTGAATATGATTCTTACTCAATATAATTCTTCCATGATTCCATCTTGATGGAATTGGTCAGTGGGAGTAATTCAATCTTATATGATTTGATTCATTGATATTGAGTGTTACCGAATTAGTTTTCAATACTCTTGAGGTTATGCTCCATTAACACTAGTTCATCTTTTTAATTCAGGTTCCATTAATTTCTACAGTTACATATATGATATGTACAGGTAGAAAATCCAAATCTTGAAAAGTTTGAGATTTGAATATTTCTTTTATATAATAGTTATATAATGGAAATTACTTACACCTTGGAGGTATAAGTAAAAGTTTATCGTTTATTCTGTTTAATAGAATATTGTATTTTATTTAATAGAATATCTTTTCTACGATCCTAAGTAATAAAATTGTTTTATTACTTGGTGTGTAACATCATATGTTAATTATTGTAGAAAAGACTTGACTTATTGAAGTCAAATGTGAGAATGATAAATTATAAATGGAACTATGTAATTAATAAGATGAAACAACCCTTATACATCTTCTATATAAGTTTAATAGGATATCAGAATCATTTACGAGTATTTGATACTTAATGATTCCGTTGTTTTCTTACCGAAGAAAATTATCCTATAACTTATAATGGAAGCGATATTTGATATCGATTCTGGAAGTTCACCATTGAACCATATATCTAAGATTGTTCATAGCTTACTACGATCAAGTTTTGAACTTGATTAAACTTTCATTATGAATTAGTTCATGATATGTGCTAATTGTTTGCGCAACGAAAGCAGTGTAAGCTTGTTAAAGGTTTGACGTTTATAGTATGACAGTGAGAAAAGTTATACTCAGCAATCTATTGTAGATTCTGAGAAAACTTATCTCTAGTCACACTAAATGAACAATTAGAGATATATTGGTTAATGTTAATATGAAACTGTACATTTTAACTAAAGAATGCAAAGTGACGTTTTTTGAATGACATATTCAGATAAGAGATCACTTGTGATTTCTTTGTTTGAAGAGTTCATTCTGGAATGGCCCTAGAGTTTGTGTTCTGTGAGATCGCAGTTTTGTGCTAGCTTATAGAGCCTATTGTAGACTCGGATAAGTCTTCCGGAAATCTATGTACTCTGTTTTTGATATCGTCAGATTGTCTGATCTTGTCAAAGTATAGAGAATACATATGTGTTTGAAGGGTTAGTGGGAGCGTAAAAATTACTTTCTAGTGTTAGATATCCTAACGACATTATCATTATTATGGTAATAATGAGATGTTTGTAAGGTAAAAGATTTACCTAAGTCTTCTTTACTCCGTGAAAGTGGTGGGAGTAGTCTCTGTTATATTTGATATAAAGTTTTATATAAGATATAAATGTAGGGGTTTTTAGGGGCAGAATCTGGTAACGCATCGGAAGCGGCGGAAGATCGTATCTTCCGATTTCAAAACTTTTTCTCGGATTAATTAAATAAACATATTTATTTAATATTCCAATAATCAAATTATGAAATAAAATTCAATAAATCATATTTAGGTGAATTTACCAAATTACCCTTAGTTTGGTATTTTGTCCATTTTAGTCCGAAATTGATCTAATCAATTTTGAATGATTCTAAATCATTTATAAGATGAAATTAGCATGTTCAAAACATCAAAACACCAAAAGCAACAAAAATCCCCAAATTCTTCATTAAGGCCGAATGCACCACATTGGTGCCATTTTGTGCATTTTGTCATTTCATGCATCAAAACACATCAAGATGTAATCCAATGAACATGAAACTTTATATGCATCATATACACATCCAAATACACAACATATATGAAAAGCCCCAAATTTGGAAGTGGTCTTAAACCCTAATTTTTCAATTTCATCAAATTGGACAAATTAGACCAAATTGGTTAAATACAACACTTTAATCATCTTTCTTCCATCCAATCAAAGTCTCAACACAATGAAACAACTCAAGATCAATCTAGGTCCTAAGAGTGGGTCAACAACTCTAGATTAGCAACATGGTTTCCAAAACCTTAAAAGAAAGCTTATAACTACAATAGTCACAACTTTCCTTCATCATACATGCTCAACACTTCATCAAAACTTCCATCAACAAAACACAAGGAATAAAGAAAGAAATAACCTAAGAACATCATATGTTAAAGCCTAGATCCTAAGGAACATTTTCCTTTCTAATAGCAAGTTGGAAAATCACTAAAATCCAAGCTTTCTTTGATTTCTTCTTTCTTTCTCACAAGCTTCCTTGCTTCCATTAATGGAGTTTTTCTTTTAAGTGTATTAGGTTAAGAATGAAATGAAATGAAAAACAATATATACTTGTTTTACTTTAGCCTTGGCCGAAATTGGCTAAGCCAAATACAAGAAAAATAATTTCAATTTCATTTCACTTTACATTTAGTCAACTTGCATAAATATCTTAATAACACTTTATTAGATATTTAATTAAGTCAACAAATGCAACTAAGAAAATATAACTCTTATAATTAAGTGTATTGGCCGAAATTAATAGAAAATAAAGGAAAAAGATATTTTATTTTTCAACAATTTTGAACAAATATCTTAAGAAGTCAAAATCAATTTGACAACCTTTTCCTTTAATGTATAAGTCAACAATTGCAACTTATATCATTTCCTAACTTTATCATTTGGTGATATATTTATATTTTTAATTATATTAATCATTTAACATTAAATAATTAATTAAATATAAATATATCAAATATATGTATTATATTTACTTTAAATATCTCAAATACATATATTGATGATATATGTCAAATACCTTTATTTGACTATTTATTAATGTGTATTAATAATATCATATATTAAAAACAAACACACATTAATTAGGAAATGACGGTTCGGCCCGTTCGCATGTATTTTTCGTTTAACGATTAAACGATTTATAATAATCATCATTATTTATAAATGTTGCTCTAGTGCTCTACGAGTATGTTTCATTATTGAGACTCTCTAGATTCAGGTATATCCGTCACGAAATCCAATTTCATGTCCATAATCTATCCACCCGTAGATTATGACGATCACGGATAAACTAGCTGAATCATACAGGTCGAGGTCATTGCATACGTATAATCCCTCCGTCACAGGTATCCAGATAATCCCAGAGATATAGATGTAAACGTCAAATCTCTATAGGTATTATCTCGTCGACGTATCTATTAGCAATCTCTAAATAACACTCGGAACTTACTTCCGATGTATACTGTGGCCACAGATTTAACAGACTGCTAATAATATATGGACTACCTATGCTTTGTACACAGAACTGACGGATCCTATCTTGACACACACAGGATATCCTGAGGATCGATCCACACCCAACGAACAGGCGGAGGTCTGATCTAAATAGATCGGTGACGTGACTGCCATCTAAGTGTGGAGGATGTCTCATACATCCACAGTGGTGTCTCAAGTCGAAGGACCACTATGCTACTCAACCCGAGAAGATTCTTATTGACGTTGGCGTACGATCCATTAAGAATCTTCGGTGAGCCGTTCAGTGTTTATCCATTATAAACACCTACATGTCTATACGAGTCTCCCTAGACTCATGGTTCATTGGGATAAACCATCGGACCAAGTCTCGATATACGACATGTACTGGTCTCAACGGATTTGACTAACCGACCCGTGTTAGCAAATCTTGACCAGGAACTATGTTTGATAATATACATATAGCAGTGACACTTCCCAATGTCAATTACAAACTAACTTTGTAACTATGTACTGCATTATATATTATCGGGCCTTTGTCTAATATATACATATCACTAAACCACATTTAGTTTCAATCTAATCATAGTCAGATCGAATACGTATATAAGAAAAGAGGTGCAACCATAAATAAGTAATATTATGGAATAAGGGGATGTTCGTATTCATGAATCAGACATAAATACGGTCCGGATTGGCGCTCTGAGCACCAACCCCAACAATAAAACTAAGAGACTTGTGAGATACTCCTATTAATCGTACATTATATATGATCTAATAAAGGATATAACTAGGCTATCTGTATGACAGTGAGTATAACTATTGGACAGTTATTGTGTGTCTTATATAAAGTATTCATCTTTCGTAAAGGATGATTCATTTTTCGAAAGAGATATTGATTAGAATGTCTAATCAATATTATGTATCATTTGATGATGACATAATAAATACTTTATAATGTGCGATTAAGCTATCATTTTAATCGTAATTGTTACGAGTTATTTTGATACCTTATAGACCATTGGATGGATATTGAAACACGTTCTTTATGATCTTTGAGATATTAAAAACGAGTTTCTAATTCATGGAGAATATAGTCTGCAACCATTAGGGTCATATTATTTTTGAGACTAATTATGACGTTAGACAGTCTACGTCATAGAGAGTCACAAAAGATGCAGTGGGAGTGTCACGAAAGATTTTACTATTTAGTGGAATTAGATGCAACTTATAAAGTATTGACTTATGAAGTTACATAGTGACCTTATAAATTACAAGTTTTGTATTGGTGTTGTGTTTGCGGTTATCCGCATAGTATTTTGGATTTGATTCGTAAATACTTGGACAACTCAGAAGTTGTAGCACAATACTGATGTAGCATCAGAGTCTTATTAATGTATTATTTAGATTCTACAAAATATGAATGATGATGACTATGGGAAATGATCGAGTTTGTTTGAAAAACTCAATATGTAATAGCGGACCTACTTCTTGTAGCCTGCCTTTAAGTGCGAGGTGAGATTTTGAGAGGCATGAGTATACGATACACATTGAGATTTGTATATGATACCGTGGATTGGCACAAGAGCAAGCGGGAGAAATTGT
>SKCR01051347.1:0-38005 GCA_019454045.1 Zanthoxylum bungeanum
TTTACTTCCATTGAGTGGTTCTCTCTCAAGATCCAAGATTGGCTTTGATTTGTTGGCCAAAGTCATGATCATTGTCTATCGCGGATGTATTTGAACCATGAAAGCTTTGTTAATATCACATGTCTTGGGCAGTTGTGACTTGTTGCCCAAAGTCAAGGTCACTCTTAACTGGAATCATTAAGCTTGTTGAGCCAAAGCCAAGGCTTAGTTGATTCAGAGGAAACATGTTAGGAAATATATTAGATATATGTTTCAGACTTGGATGTCCACCTACCCGATCTAAAAATTGGATGAGATCCAATTGATCTTAGAGATCAACCTAGTTAAATTTTATACAGCTTGTTGGCCAAAGTCAAGGTTGTGTATTATTTAACGGGATCCTAGCTCACTAGGAAAGTAGGTTTCCCAAGTACTCAACGGAGGGTTAGAGGCTCGCCGAAAATTAGTGGGAGGCTAGTATTAAATTTGCAATTTCGTTTAATACTCGCTAATATGCGCACTCTATTATTATTATTTTTCGTTATTATATATATTAGTTGAACTAATATTATTCATTTATTGTTTTCTTTGAACAGTTAGACTGTACTAAACAGTACTCCATTTGTAATTGGTTATATAGTTGGACTATAGTAACCATTGCATTTGAGTGTACCTGAAACATTTGATTGGATAGTTGGACTATAGTAATCAAAATGGCTGGAAAGATAAGCGTTAGAGACATAATCATGGGTGAGAATGTCTTTAACGGCGCCAATTTTCCAGACTAGGAAATAAACATCAGGATAGTCCTCAGAGTTGAGAAGTTGCTCTATGTTAAAGAGAGACCTCTCGGGCCTGAGCCCGGACTTGAGCAACCAGTAGAGCATGAGCTTTGGAAGACTCACCATGATGATAACCTTACTGCTCAATCTATTATGCTTGCTGCAATGACTCATCAGTTTAATCGTCAAAAAAAAGATTGGATCTTTATGCGATGATGTTGAAATTGAAGGATCTTCATAGATCTAATCTTATATGTCAGAAGTATGATTTTCAGAAGAAGCTATATCGCTCTCCTATGTCAGAGGGTATATCTGTCAAACACTATGTGTAGCAGATGATTGCTGACAACGAACAATTGGGTCAGTTCGGCATTACCTTCAAGGCCGAGACTTCCATAAATTTGATCTTACAGTCTCTACCCAACTACTGGGGCGGGTTCATCATGAACTATAGTATGATGAACCAAGAGAAAACTCTTGGAGGGTTAATGGCTATGCTGAAAGAGGCAGAGCCAGAGCTTCTGAAAGGCAAGAAGCGCGAGACACATCTTACTTCGACATCCAATAAGGCCAAGGCTTGGCCGAAGACTTCTGGGGGTGTGAAGAAGAAGAAGAAGGGCAAGGCTCAATCATCACAGTCTTCTGGGAAGATAAAGGGCAAATCCCAAGACGTCTGCCTATATTATGGCAAACGGGGTCAGTGGAAGCGTGACTGCTGTAAGTTCAAAGAGGTCATGAAGGAAGTGAAGACGGGCAAGGCTCCGGCTAATGTATGTTTGTTATTGAAATAAACATGTCCACTACTAGTTTTAAAAATTGTATTTTTGATACTGGAAGTGGTACTCATATATATACTGATGTGCAGGATCTGCAGATTAGCAGGAGACTGGCTTTAAGAGAGATCGACCTGTGAGTCGAAAATGGGACGAGATTCACTGTTTTGGTCGTTGGCACCTATGTTTTGAATTTGCCCTCAAGGTGTAGGCATTGCATTTTTGCATGTAAGTCTCGATGATGAGTCTCGTATGGAGACACTACCTCTTTAGTTGTGAAAGCCGCGGGAAACGGACGTCGGAAGGGAATAGTCAAGAATTGACACGTTGTTGGATTTAACTCGCTGGAGTAGCTTCGGGTTCGCTTGTTGGACCTCCGTTTTAAAGCACAACCTTAACCCAAGCCCACACATACACCAAACCAAACACCCAAGCCCACCAAATGGACCAAGCCCACACGCCCAAGAGACCCATTACACGCCCATACATGCATAAATCAAGCCAAATCCACTTGCCTAATTAAACTAAATCATATCCCTAACTAAAAGAGAAGAAATCTATTTAAATCAAATCACTTCCCTAATTAAAATATTTCCTTATCACTAACTAATTAAAAAAAGATATCCCATTAATACACAAATCCTTTCCCTATTCACACAAGGTAAACCCACCCCTTTGCCTATAAAAAGAACCCTTAACCCCACATTTCTAACCCTGGCTCATTCTGACGAAAACACAAAGAAAATAACCATAAGCCTTACGCCTAAATCCCTCGTCTTCTCTCTCTCTCACTTGGTCTTCCATCACACTCCCAACTAGCCCTCACTCACGCACCCTTCACGTATCAACACCTAGCCCACTCACGCACCCTTCACGTTGAACGCATAACAAAAAGCCTGATAAACCCTAGCTCAACATTCAAATCAGCCACACACCACACTCCACCAACTCTCACACATAACAGCCCTTCCTGCCATCAGCCACACGTCCTCACCACTTCAATTCCCTGACCACGTAGCAGCCTCATACCCCTCACGTCCCTAAGCCTTCAACACGTAAACGAGCCCTATTTAACAAGTCATTTACCTGTCCATTTAATGCACCACTGAACACGTCATTTTCCCCATTCAATGTACAAACCCTCACTCGACACCACGTAGCCTTCAATGTCTTCAAACGCACATAACACAGCCCCTTCATAGCCGCTAAAACCCCCCAGAAACTGTCCAACCAAATTACCATGAAAATAGTCCAGAAACTTACCCAAAACTGCATCAAAAAACTGCACAAAAACCTTATAAAAAATCACCAAAATCCGTAGCCCTTAAACCCTTAAAAACGCTAAGAACAGTCCCCTAATTACCATAAACAGCGACCAGAAAATACAACAAAAACATCAGCGAAATGGAGTGAAAACAGCATTCCAGACAGCGAAACAGCGAGGAAAAATGTTGGATTAGTGAACCAGAAAAGTTGAGGAACATCAACCCTTCCGATGGCCGTGTAACGCGTTTTCGAGAGACGACAAAAGAGGTTAGACCTGAGGGCACCCTTTTTACATATCATCTTTCGTTTCTTTTATTTATTTTAATATATTATCGCATGAGAGTCTTTTGTCGAGGCATGATGTGAATTCCGGGTGAACGGAATGAGTGTTCTCTTTTGTGGTATATCGGATGGAAACCCAGACGTAAATTCCGTAGCCGAATCCGAATGGACGGTAGTGCGGTTTGCACTCAAGATACAATGCCACGTACTACTTAAGAGACACACGTATTTCGTTTCATCCAAACATGTATGTGAGCATGATTTAGTCTAGTATGTTATTTAGTTATTTATTTTTAAGCATGATTAGTTATTTATTTTGCGTTTGGAATTTGCATTATGTTTATGTTGTTATTTGTTTTCTGCATTATATAATTGAAGCATGTTCATGGGATTGCCGTGTGTTATCGTGTGTTTGCCGTGGTGATAACTTACTTGTTTAGCATGAAAACTTAGACATATGATTTATCTTTATAAACATGAACTAGATATAGGTTGTTCTTGAGCATGTTGTGTAGATTCGGTTAAGATATTGCATAAATCAAATCATTACAAGTGGCATAAGTAAGGGACCATTCTGAACCCAACATGTTTGAGGTCTTCCCTTGCGAGGGGTGAGTGCGGCCTTAAATCTTTGTCCCGGTTCACATCGGGTGGCGACTCCATTTTATTTCTCCTGTTTAGTTCCCCGCGAGCTATTTCGTACTCCCAACTAGGCTGCGAGCCTAGAATAGCGTCGTCAAGTTCTGTGTCCTACAGTCTGGCGACTCCACTGGGGATAAGAGAATTGGCCCCGAAATAATGTCTTGCAATGATTGTGATTTGTGCGTTAGTTAACCGTGTTTACCATGGGTTGAAAGGGGTTTAATCAAAGGCACTTTTAAGGCTAGGTAATGGTTTGGTGTCTTCCTTCATTCACTACCTTTCTATAAGGAAAAGCTGTGAAGGCACCTAGATAATCATGTAGCTTATTGTGATGGACTAATTTGGATGACTCGTTGTTTATTCCTGTCACCAAGCGATAAGAGCCTAAGAGGCTTGGGTACTTAAGAGAGCCTCGCTCCACCCTCCCTTTGGGGAATCTATAACGGGAAATCATTTGCACATACCTTAAGGTATAAAAAAGGTGCGTTCACTTGGTCGCTCGGACCCTTGAGTGGGGAGACCTAGTTGTGGGCAACCTTTCATCGACGAGAGCCTTTTTCTATACCCCTATAAACCCGCACATGAACTGTAGTTGTAGGACTAATAAAGACTATTCCTTTATGTTTGCGTTTAGGACCATTGTCATTTGGATTCAGTTGGACTTTTTGTCATGAGGTATGGGCTTGTTGGGCCATTTAAACTGGGACGAGTCCGTGTTTTATGGCAATTAGGCCAAAAGCTTCTGAAATGCCAATGGGCCATCTTGTGTTTAGGCCTTTTATCATTTGAAGTTGTTTAGCCATGTTATCGCAAAGTGTAAACCTATTGGGCCTTTTCAACTTGGACAAGTTTGCACCGCGCAATAGTATGGTTGAATGCTTTAAAATGGTAATGGGCCGACCTATACATTCTATACATCACACACATCTTATGCACCTCATGCATACATGCACCATGTTAACCCCCTTTTGTCTTGAAATCCATCATAGATACCCGTTGCTTAGGGAAGAGGGCAGACTTGTCAAAAGACCGAGCAGCCACCAAGAGTACCGGCAGAAGACCTAACCCAACGGGATAGGAAACTCATTCATGCATGCATGCATACACGTAACGTATTTTGCATTCCTTTTTGTGTTTGTTTTGTTTTGTATTCACAGGTTTTGAAGAAGAAAAAAGAAAGCGGCAAAGACAAGCCAGTCAGAATCAGAAACAGTACAGTCAGTTTCATAAATGAATCAGTATTGGTTTCAGGGATGAGTCCCAGGGTTGAGGTCCATATCAGCCAGTTTTGAGGATGAGTCCCAGGGTTGAGGCCCCTATCAGTATAGTTTCGGGGATGAGTCCCAGGGTTTAGGCCCACATCAGTATCAGTTTTGGGAAAGAATCCCATGGGGTGAAGCCCACATTATCAGCAGTCGAGAGGAAGAATTCTGATGGAATGAGTTGAAAAAAAAAGAGAGAAAATAAAGAAAGAGCAATGAAAGAGATAGAGAAGTCCTCGGTAGTGAAGCATATTTCCGGTGATGAAACTGTTTGTTGTAGGAAAAAACCATAGAAACAATGAGTGCAAGATTTGCTCTCATCCGGTATTCTGAATGGATTGATCTCGGCTAGACTCACGAGAACTTTATTACGGGATCTTCGCAGTAGAAGCCTGAGTGGTTGGCAAGATGACTAGTTGAAGAGATGGTGTATCAGTGAATGACCGTTTGCCTGGATGTCCATCCTGGTTTACTTATGCTACGATATATGATATGGTTGGAAACAAAGAAAAAGTCTCTGCAAAGAAAATAAAAAGAAAAATAGACCGCCTATAACCGATAAGCGTGAAGCTACCCATAGGCGAGTATTAGGACCACCATGAGGAAAATGCTACCGTAAAGGGTAGGTGTGTCAAAGAAAGAAAATAAAAAAGAAAAAAAATTATGAAAAGAGAAAAAGAAAAATAAAAAGAATGAAAAGAAAGAGACAAAAAAAAAAAAAAAGACCATATCATGTTGAGTATGACGAAGTAATCACAGAGTGTGATTAAGACATCCAGGTTGGTTAGACCCACTGATCCGATTCTCCGAGACGAAATCATCGAGTTGGCTTACTTAAGGATTAAGCTGCAAAAGAGCCTTTGTACACACACACTAGGAGTCTAGTTCGGATCACCTATTCAGACGATTGGAGTTGAGTGTATCGAGTACTTTGAAGGTTCTCAGGTTTCGACGCAAAGCATTCGTTGAGGACAAAAATATGTCTAACTATCAGGATTATCTCCTGAGAGACAGTACAATATATTAAGAAGAATCATCACATCATCAGTATCAGTCTTTCCGGGTATGGTACTCTGGGGGCGAGGTCCACATCATTATCAGAATTAGTTTGGCCGGGTATGGCACTCTAGGGGCGAGGCCCGTATTAGCAGCAGTATCAGTTTTGCCAGGTACGGCACTCTGGGTATGGAGACATCAGATTAGTTTTGCCAGGTACGGCACTCCGGATATGGACACATCAGATCAGTTTTACCAGGTATGGCACTCCGGGTATGGAGATATCACTGTGACACTCTGGGTACGGAGACACATCAGCATCAATACCAGTTTCGGGAATGAATCCTAGGGCTGAAGCCCACGTTATCAGAATTTGGAATGAATCCAGGGAATGAATCCTAGGGCCGAGGCCCACGTCGTCAGAATTTGGAATGAATCCTAAGGCCGAGGCCCATGTTATCAAAATTTGGAATGAATCCAGGGAATGAATCCTAGGGCCGAGGCCCACGTTGTCAGAATTTGGAATGAATCCTAGGGTCGAGGCCCACGTCATCAGAATTTGGAATGAATCCAGGGAATGAATCCTAGGGCCGAGGCCCACGTTATCAGAATTTGTAATGGATCCAGGGAATGAATCCTAGGGCTGAAGTCCACGTTATCAAAATTTGGAATGAATCCAGGGAATGAATCATAGGGCCGAGGCCCACATTGTTAGAATTTGGAATGAATCCAGGGAATGAATCCTATGGTCGAGGCCCACGTTATCAGAATTTGGAATGGATCCAGGGAATGAATCCTAGGGCCGAGGCCACGTCGTCAGAATTTGGAATGAATCCAGGGAATGAATCCTAGGGTCGAGGCCCACGTTATCAGAATTTGGAATGAATCCTAGGGCCGAGGCCCACGTCGTCAGAATTTGGAATGAATCGAGGGAATGAGTCCTAGGACCGAGGCCCATGTCGTCAGAATTTGGAATGAATCCAGTTTGTCAGAATTTGGAATGAATCTTAGGGCCGAGGCCCACGCTATCAGAGTTTTGGAATGAATCTAGGGAATGAATCCCAGGGCCGAGTCCCAGGGTCGAGGCCTACATCACCAGCAGTTTTGGAATGAATCCCAGGGTCGAGACCCACTTTATCAACTCGGTTCAAGAATGGACCACCTCTCATCAACTTAATTCAAAGCAACAGGAAAGTCCAGTGGCAACTGGCGAGCCAGGTAAGTAAAAATACATTGCACATACTTTGATAGGATTGTCATTGTCACACTCTACACAAGTCCCATCAAAGTTGGGGCGACTGTTAACCGGCGTAAATACACACGTATAATGCAAGCGCACGTATCGTTCAAGTAGTATAAAAATATTGATCCCACGAGGACTTAATTCTTACTGTTGTTATTAATTGTTGAATCTATTTATTTACAAATATCTAATTATAGGGAGAAGAGAATGATTGCTTGATTGATTTGGTTGATTCTAGATTTGCTAAACAAATAAATAAATAAAAAGAGCAAAAGAAAATACTAAGGAAAATAACAAAAGACACAAAGATCTAGGGTTGTGAATCTTTCTAATATCTTTTAAAAGATGAAGTAATTATTTTATGTTTGTGTAATAAATCGGTTTACTAACCTGGAACACGAAATTATGCAAAAGCCTATGTCGATGGTCAGACGCAAATACCCAGTTTAACCCAATTGAACCATATGTCTATGTCAACCAAATTATATGGATTCATTAAGTTTAAGTTCCAATTATGGCTACCCCCGCCCGATAGGTATATGTCTATCCTGTAAGGAAATCTTATTAAAGGGTTATCTATCCTCAAGGAAGATCGTGGGCTATTAAGTCTAAGGCTGAAACCTAAAATCCATATGTCTAGCTCATTTTAGATTTACCATATCAATCTTATTGGTGATCAGACAACAAAAAGCATTAAGCTTAAGACTTAATAAGTAAACCTTTAAATTACACACATCATAAAATAACCCCTTATAAACTAGTGATATTAGAATTCATCACAACCCCAGATAACTAACAAATAACTAGGGCTAGTAAAAACTTAAAAGTAAAAGACATAAAGTAAAAATGCTGAAAAGTAAAAGACATAAAGTAAAAGCTGAAAAGTAAATTACAATAAAATAAAATACTAAGTAAAAGGATCAACTTTTACTATTTACTATTTAGATATCTCACTTAATATAATATATTAACTTGTGATTATTTAACCAACCAGCCATATAGGCGGTAACCTGATTAAGTCAAATTAAGTCCAACCAGCCATAAAGGCGGAACCAAAATAAACATGCCATATAGGCGGTAAGAAAATTTAATTACCAACTGACCAATCTGGCGGTATCCTTGATTAGTCAGGTTTAAACCAGATTAAAATGAATTACCAACCGACCAATCTGGCGGTATCCTTTTTAATTCAATATTTTAAATAGTGAATATATTATTTTTAAGGGAGATTAATCTAAATAGTAACAATAAAAGAATTATCTTTCACCCTAGCTGGGGAAGTTACGTCATCATGGTGAATAGTAAAATCTGTAAAAAGTAAGAAATTAAATTTCTATTAATACAAATCGTAATTAAAATTATTTACAAAACTAAAAACTAAAAGAAACTAGATAGAAAACTCCCTATTTACATCAGAGAATTCAGAGAGGAAGGTACATTTAAAACTGAAACATCGAGCTGAATTTATAGGCCTCGGTAGGCTCTGGGCGTTGCGACGCCAGCTTCTTTTGGTCGTGGCATGTTGAGGTGATGACACGTGGTGATTCTGGATAAGGTGACAAGGTGACACGTGACAATGTGGTTGGATGTCAATTATTGTGGCACGTGGCGGCTTCTGATTGGTCGGTTCAGATTCTTAACCACCATGTGTCAGATAAGGATAAGTGAGTCAATGATTGATGCTGACGTGGCACTGACGTGTCGACACATGGCAAAGTGACTGTCGGCACTATAAAATTACGATATGTGGCACTTCGTGATTGGCTGATGATGACGTGGCGGTGAGGTGGCACGTTGACTCGCTCAAATTATGATGTGGATGATGACGTGGCTGATAGGTGGAGTGATACGTGGCGATGGCGACTGTCGGCACCGTAGGATGATGACATGTGGCACGACGCAGGTAAGCAGATCGGTTGTGATGGTGACACGTGGCACAACGCATGTTAGCAAAGTCAAAATTTTCTCAGATTATGACTTGTGGACCCGGCGCACGTTAGGACTGTTCGGCACACGCTAGGTGTCGCGACGCCAAAGGCTTGCGCGTCGCGATGTGAGAAATGACAATTTTGCCCTTTTCGTCCAATTTTCACTGTTTTGCTCCAAATTACCTCCAGAATGTCCTGAAACTTTATTTATCTACAAAATAACACAAAACACATCAAAATATTCACAAACTCAAGAAACTATAGAAAATATTAGGTTAAATGAGTGGGAAATAGTGATAGATTTACCACTCATCACACCCCCAAACCTAACATTTTGCTAGTCCTCGAGCAAAACACAGAATAAAATAACATAAACATCCTTAAAATAAAATTTAACTAAGCCAATTTTGTTGGGATCACGGTTGCATTTAGCGTATGCAACAAGCCTTTAAACCCCTATGTGTCCCTAGTGGACGAGTTGTAGTCTCGTGAGGGTTTACAACAATGATACCCACAAACATTTTACAAAAGTAAAACTATAGTAAAACTAATGCACACAAAAGCAAAAAGACAAGCGAAAAGAGAATAAAGAAGTTAGTGACTAATCAGGTGAAACTTCTACTCCAAGTTACTAGTTGTTTTGTTTCTTTCTAAATTACCGAATAAGTAAATTCTCCGATTATATTTACCATTCCCCATATACACAGCCAACAACATATTAAACAACTCATTTTTGCCCACAACAGTTATAAGTGCAGTTGATAAGAGAGTAATATTTTTGTCCTAAAGTTTTATCAGAATTCACATCTTTTTGTAGCAATGGAATAATTTTTCTCATTTTTCTGATTTTTTCTTTGATTTTTTTTTCTTTTATTTATATACAATATCTTCCGTCTATGTAGCGAGCTTTGGGTCGGTGGCTCCAAAACCAGTTGGCTTTAGGGCACCAGGTGTTAAAACACCCCTACAGACTTAATTACTCAGACTTCAGATATATATATTTTTGCAGCATCTTTGATCCATGTAGCGAGCTTTGGGAAAAGTGACTCCCAAACCAGTTGGTTTTAGGGCACTAGGTGTTAAAACACCCTTACAGACTTAATAACTTGGATCTTAGACGTTTTTTTTTTTTTTACTTCATTGCTTTTTGGGATGCTTCCTCCAATTAAACTAGAGAACCGATGTGGGACATAAAAACTGGGTGACGCATGCTGTTCTAGGCTCGCGGCCTAGTTGTGAGTATGGAGTAGCCCGCGGGGGACTAAACCGGAGAATGATGGAGTCGCCACCCAGTGTGAACCGGGACAAAGATTTAAGGTTGCACTCACCCCTAGCAAGGGAAGACCTCAAACCGTTGGGTTCGGAATGGTCCCTTACTTATGCCATTTGTAATGAAATGATGTGTGCAATAAATTAACCAAGCCTAAGCAACATTTATTTCCAAGGATAATTTACTCCTAAGTTCGCATGCATAAGTACAAGGCTCATATCTAAGTTTTCATATAACCTATGTCTGAATTTACATGTAACATATTTGCATATAATCTATGTCTTAATTTGCATATAACCTATTTGCATATAATCTATGTCTGAATTTGCATGCAACCTATTTGCATATAATCTATGTCCCAATTTGCATACAACCTATTTTCATATAATTTATGTTTGAATTTGCATGCATAAAGATAAATTGAAATACGGCAAGCATACAACTTCATGAACATGTTGAATGGATGAATGCGGAAGTATAAGTAGATAACTATCGTGTAAACATGCATCATGGAAACGAGCATATGATCTTGTGAACACAATAAATGACTAACCACGAGAACATGAACAATCAAAAAGGTAAATGACAAAATGAGTAACCATGCGTGAGATGTGATGGAAGAGGGCCTGTTTACCGTGGGCGTTCGTGTAGCGTTCGTAGCCGCATTCAAACGGTAAACAGAAGGTTTGCATTCGAGTAGCGTTCATAAACGCGTTCGAACGAACTGAGATAGAAAACATGCGTTCGTGCGGCGTTCTGAAACGCGTTCGAACGGGGTTACAGTAGTGACCTCTAAAATGCAGTAAACAATATGACACATACGTGAACGGATGAATTGATGACACCTAATAAATAATAACGGGCTAAAAGGCGCAGTAAAGCATCGTGGTAAAGGATTTTAACCCCTCGACATGGAGGACCTTTAATCCAACTTACTAAGCCCATGCGATAATGACATAATGCATATAAAAATAAAGACAACAATATCGGACTTTGTATACCCGATTGAACACATCTTACATTCAACCGAATATACGTCGTCCGGCGCGGCGAAGCATCGTGGTAAAGAATTTTAACCCCTCGAAATGGAGGACCTTTAATCCAACTTACTAAGCCCATGTGAACATAATGCACATAAAAATAAAGACAACAATATCGGACTTTGTATACCCGATTGAACACATCTTACATTCAACCGAATATACGTCATCCGGCGCGGCGAAGCATCGTGGTAAATGATTTTAACCCCTTGAAATGGAGGACCCTTAATCCAACTTACTAAGCCCATGCGCTAATAACATAATGCATATAAAAATAAAGACAACAATATCAGACTTTGTATACCCGATTGAACACATCTTACATTCAACCGAATATACATCATCCGGCGCGGCGAAACATCGTGGTTAATGATTTTAACCTCTCGAAATGGAGGACCTTTAATCCGACTTACTAAGCCCATGCGCATCAAATTATTATATAAACAAATAACATGCAGAAATTAAATAACGATAATAAACAAATCAAGATAACATGAAATAAAATATGTGCCGTATACTCAAGTGGTAGGTGGAGATGTATCCCGAGTACAGATCATACTACCATCCATTCAGAATCGGCTATGAAATTTATGTCTGGATTTCCATCCTATATACCATAAGAGGTGACATATTTTCTGTTTTATTCAAGGGCCACAACATACACCATTTCACAATAATCATGTAAGTAAGATTCAATAAACATTAAAAATACGAATAAAAATGGATGTGAAAAGTGCCCTCAGGTCTAACCTTTTTCGTCGACTCTGGGATTCGCGTTTCACGGAGATCGGAAGGGTTAAAGCTCTGTAACGTTTTTGGTTCACTGGTTTGCGTCTTTCCTCGCTGTTTCGCTGCTCAAGCTACTGTTTTGACTCCATTTCGCTGCTGTTTTGCTGTTGTTTTACTGCTGTATTTTGGTAACTGTTTTTGGTGTTTTAGGCTACTGTTTTTGGGTGAATTTCGGTATTTTAGGGGGTGTTCCAGGGGCAGTTTTTTCGGTCAAACAGTGAATGTTTTAGGTAGTGATTTTCAGTAATACGGTGGATGTTTTAGTGGTTGTGATTTTTGGTGATCTAAGGTGTTTATGGGCTGTAATTTTTGGTAATCTAAGGTGTTTGGGCTGTGATTTTTCGGTTATGGAGGGAAGAGGAGGAGAAAAAATTCTTTGTTGTTTCTTGAGTGTATTAGGCGTGAATGGAGATGCTTTTTTCTTTTCTGTATATGCGTGAGAGTCGGGGGGTTCAAGGGTTGGAATAGCTTTGTTTTTATAGGAAAAGGGGATGGGTGAATCCTTGCTTGACAAGGAAGGGATTTGTGCATTAAATGAGGATTTGATTTAGTGTTAAACAAGGAAAACCAAAGATTGATTGGAGACAAGATTATGCTTAATTAGGAAGTTAATATATTTAATTTGTTTTGTTTAGGCATGATATTTGTTTAGTTAGGAATATAATAATCTCGATTGATTTTAATTAGGCATGATTTTATTTAATTTTGGTATATGATTTTTTGATTTTATTTAATTTTGTCATGTGTTAACTATGTATTTAATTAATTTGGATGTGTTTTATGGGATTTGGTGGGCTAATTGGGCTTGGGTGTGAGGCTATCAGTAAAACCAGAAATACCAACACCGTTCGAACGCCGATTCGAACGCTATACGAACGCCCGCAATCTGCTTGACGTTCGAACATGGTTGAGAACGCAGCACGAACGAAAACAGTGAACTTGTGAAATGAATCTGATGACATACTTATTCTGAATTTCCCCTTCCGACGTCCGTTTCCCGCAACTTCCGTGACTTAAAAGTTTGTGTCTCCAAACGAGACTCATCATAGGGACTTATATGCAAAAATGCAATGCCTACAACCGAATATTACAAACTTTTCAATTTTAACTCATGTCCGTATGTTACTATGCATGTTGATAATACCTGTCAACTGAGCATATTAAGATCCATTTTAGTCAATTTTATGGAGAATTTACAAATTAAATAATTCAAAATGAAATAAACAAAAATTAACTTGTTCCGAAATAGGTTTGCAATACGTCTCAGGAGTAGAAACTCCTTACTCAGCTATCTCTTACCAATTTCACCTTTTTAGTCAAAATAAAACACAAAAACACAAAATATTTTTGTAATTTTTGAAAAATTTTCAATTTTTTTTTGTATTTTTCGAAAAATTTTGGACTAAAAATAAATATAACACATAAACTAAAAATAAGGTACTGATCAACTAATTCCCTCCCCCAAACCTAAATGAGACATTGTCCTCAATGTCTTAAACAGTAGAAGAAGAAGTTTAGAAGATAATACATGGTTAGCTGAAATTCTACGGAAAATTAAATGTTAAGATCCAGATTAATTCGATGCCTCTTACCACGATCATCCTCCGACCAATTTATCTTTGAAAGGATATGGTCAACTTGTGGTTCATAAGCTAAGAGTTGGTCAATTAGATCCGAAGCAGTTCTGGCAGTAAAGAGGAGTTCTTTCATAGGTTTTGACACTAACCCATTTCTCCGAGCATCATCAAGAAACACACAAAGAAAATCATAAAATCCTTCAATGTTGTACAGTCCAAGCGGTTTCTGGTGTATGTTCAGGTTCGCCCAAGATAGCACTATAAAAATTTCCTCCAACGTGCCCAAGCCACCTGGCAAAGCAATAAAAGCATCGGCACGGTTAATCATTTCTACTAATCGTTCAGACATACCTGGCACGATCAGTTCATCTCCGTTTGATGATGCAATAAAATTTACCTCTGCCAAGGGTTTTGGGATGATTCCCAAAATGTGACTGCCTCCTTCCTGTACGGCCTTTGAAACGATCCCCATTAGTCCAAGATTGTCTCCGCCATACACTAAGTGCATATTCCTTGCAGCTAAGACTCGACCCAATTCATGTGTTGCCTCTACGTATTGTGGCTTAGTACCAACATAAGTACCGCAAAACACACAAATGTTTTCAACTCGTCTTCTTAAAGTGGCTTCCATTTTTTTACTCTGGATGTCTTCAAAAGTGCAATGATGAGTTGAATTTATAGAACCTGAAAAGGGTGAGTAATGATAGCACTAGTTTCTTCTAAAGGACAATTGTTAGCTAAACAACAAAACAAATCATGAAAGGTCAAAAAGTATGGATCGTGTCTACGAAAATAAAGATAATTACAACAGAAAAGCAAATCAAAGCAATAATTAAGGCAACGGAATTGTGTACGCAATATGTCATTCGGTTAGTATAAATTCATAAGGATGCGTCTCAAGAATTCATTCTTTACTCAACCATCACAAATGAATTAGCTCTCTTCTTTCTGATTGCCAAACACCATTCCTTTTATCTTAAAATGCTACGTTTGTGCTTTTCCCCCTACAAAAATAACACACAAAATTAAAAACTCTACAACATGTATACACAAAATATAAAAACAGAAATTACAACAAATTGCATGGGTTGCCTCCCTACTAGCGCTTAATGTTTCGTCTTCAGCCAGACGTGACTGAAATCTATCTGTCAAGGAGGTTTCAATGTCGTTTTGGATGTCCGATTAAAGACAATCATGTGAGCGTTGCTTTTGAAGGTTCTCTTCCAACGGTAAAGTGGCAAAAAATATTTTGTCTCATTCAGTGCTTGTGCCACCTTTTTAACCTTTATTGCTCCAGTGGTTCCTGAAAAGAAAGAAATAAAATCAGGAGGTCTCGTATGGTGCTTGACCTTGAATGGAAGTTCCATTCTATCAAGCTTCCGGTTGATATCTCTAAATAAAAACAGTGATGTTTCTTCTGAATGCTCTGGATCTTTAATAAGTTCAGACATTTGCTCCTTCATTTGCTCTGCTTCTTGCTCCACCTTTTCTTCACTGATGAATTTTAAAATTTCCATATTCAACTCTTCATCTGTCATCTGTGAAATGCATGCTCCATAAGTATCTGTCTAATGATGTAAAGATGTTTCTGACATTAGGTCTTCATCCCCTGCTACGACTGGAATGGATGGTTCAGGTAGATCTTCTTCAAACATCAGTGCAAAGCAATCTCCAAGATCTTCATTTTGAGGATACAGAATTCCATCCTCATTTTTTGGTGCAGTTGGTACAAACAGCTCAGCTTCTTCATCCTTATCAGAGTCTGAATAATAGAAATTAAACAGAGACTTTGTTGGTTTGGGTTCCTGAACTGATACCTCAGATTCTTGATACTGCTCAGCCTCGTCCTCTATTATGATGTCATGATGAATCTCAGGATATTCGAAGGCTTCTTCAGTAGAATTTGAATTTGCTCCGTGAGATATGTGATTCAGGTTATCTGTTAATTGTCTAACTTGATTTGTCATCCTCTGTATAGACGCCGTTTGACTCTGAATTTGTGCATCTAATTGAGCTTCCCGTTCTTCGAGCCAATCTTTGAGCATGTGGATCAACTGATCTTCCTCTGATGGTTCTGATTGTTGATGGAGATCGTAGATGTATGGTGGATAAGATGGAAAGTATGATGGTTCTTCATACCATGAAGGATTTTGATAGCTCTGCCACCCTGGATTGTAGTTGTACTCATAATGATCTCTCGGGTGGTTACCATTACATATGTCACATCTCCTCATTTCGTTTGGTTGAGAAAATGTAGAATTACTTGATTCTGACATCCAGTGATAGTTGTTGGGCTGAACAACAGGCCTTAGAAAACCGGACTGTTGCTCCCAGATTTGGGGTGTATCTTCTTCTAGTAAAGCTCAAAATCTTTCAATCTCCCAATAATGTTCCATTTTTCAATCACCTGAAAACAAAATAAAGAAATAAAAATTACAGATAAAAATAAAGAAAATTAGATACAAGTAAATTAGATAGCTTCAAAATTAATAACTCAAGAAAATAATCTCCTCCGGCAACGGCGCCAAAAACTTAACCGGCGTAAACACACACGTATAACGCAAGCACACATATCGTTCAAGTAGTATAAAAATATCGATCCCACGAGGACTTAATTCCTACTATTGTTATTAATTGTTAAAAAGACAAAAGAAAATACTAAGGAAAATAACAAAAGACACAAAGATCTAGGGT
Organism: Zanthoxylum bungeanum; assembly: GCA_019454045.1. Classification (NCBI taxonomy): domain Eukaryota; kingdom Viridiplantae; phylum Streptophyta; class Magnoliopsida; order Sapindales; family Rutaceae; genus Zanthoxylum; species Zanthoxylum bungeanum. Next base: position 16,524 of record SKCR01051347.1, read on the forward strand.
TGTGATTCTTTCTAATATCTTTTAAAAGATGAAGTAATTATTTTATGTTTGTGTAATAAATAGGTTTACTAACTGGAACATGAAATTATGCGAAAGCCTCTGTCGATGGTCAGACGCAAATACCCAGTTTACCCAATTGAACCATATGTCTATGTCAAACAATTATATGGCTTCATTAAGTTTAAGTTCAAATTATGGCTACCCCCGCCCGACAGATATATGTCTATCCTGTAAGGAAATCTATTAAGGGGTTATCTATCCTCAAGGAAGATCGTGGGCTATTAAGTCTAAGGCTGAAACCTAAAATCCATATGTCTAGTTCATTTTAGATTTACCATATCAATCTTATTGGTGATCAGACAACAAGAAGCATTAAGCTTAAGACTTAATAAGTAAACATTTAAATTACACAAACTATAAAATAACCTCTTATAAACCAGTGATATTAGAATTCATCACAACCCCAGATAACTAACACATAACTAGGGCTAGTAAAAACTTAATAGTAAAAGACATAAAGTAAAAAAGCTGAAAAGTAAAAGACATAAAGTAAAAGCTGAAAAGTAAATTACAATAAAATAAAATGCTAAGGTAAAAGGATCAACTTTTACTATTTACTATTTAGATATCTCCCTTAATATAATATTAACTTGTGATTATTTAACCAACCACTCATATTGGCGGTAACCTGATTAAGTCAAATTAAGTCCAACCAGCCAAAAGGCGGAACCAAAATAAACATGCCATATAGGCGGTAAGAAAATTTAATTACCAACCGACCAATCTGGCGGTATCCTTGATTAGTTAGGTTTAAACCAGATTAAAATGAATTACCAACCGACCAATCTGGCGGTATCATTTTTAAGTCAATATTTTAAATAGTGAATATATTATTTTTAAGGGAGATTAATCTATATAGTACCAGTAAAAGAATTACCTTTCACCCTAGCTGGGGAAGTTACCTCCTCATGGTGAATAGTAAAAATTGTAAAAAGCAAGAAAGTAAATTACTATTATTACAATTCGTAATTAAAATTATTCACAAAACTAAAAACTAAAATAAACTAGATAGAAAACTCCATATTTACATCAGAGAATTCAGAGTGGAAGGTACATTTGAAACTGAAACATCAAGCTGAATTTATAGGCCTTGGTAGGCTCTGGACGTCGCGACGCCAAGGCTTTTGGCGTCGCGACACCAGCTTCTTTTGGTCGTGGCATGCTGAGGTGATGACACGTGGCGATTCTGGATAAGGTTATACGGTGACACGTGGCAAGGTGGTTGGAGGTCAATTATTGTGACACATGGCGGCTTCTGATTGGTCGGTTCAGATTCTTATCCGCCACGTGTCAGATAGGGATAAGTGAGTCAATGATTGATGCTGATGTGGTGACACGTGGCAAAGTGACTGTCGGCACTATAAAATTACGACACGTGGCATTTCGTGATTGGCTGATGATGACGTGGTGGTGAAGTGGCACGTTGACTCGGTCAGCTGATAATATGGACGATGACGTGGGTGACAGATGGAGTGGCACGTGGCGACACGTGGCGATGGCGACTGTCGGCACTATAGGATGATGACACATGGGACGGCGCACGTTAGCAGATTGGTTGTGTTGGTGACACGTGGCACGACGCACATTAGCAAAGTCAAACTTTTCACATATTCTGACTTGTGGACCCGTGCACGTTAGCACTGTTCGGTGCACGTTAGGCGTCGCGACGCGATAAATGACCATTTTGTCCTTTTCGTCCAATTTTCACTCTTTTGCTCCAAATTACCTCCAGAATGTCCTGAAATTTTATTTATCTACAAAATATTCACAAAACTCAAGAAACTATATAAAATATTAGGTTAAATGAGTGGGAAATAGTGATAGATTTACCACTCATCAACTGTAGGCACTGTATTTTTACATGTAAGTCCCGATGATGAGTCTCGTATGGAGACACTACCTCTTTAGTTGTGAAAGCCGCAGGAAACGGACGTCGGAATGGAATAGTCAAGAATTGACACGTTGTTGGATTTAACTTGCTGGAGTAGCTTCGGCTTCGCTTGTTGGACCTCCGTTTTAAAGCACAACCTTAACCCAAGCCCACACATACACCAAACCAAACACCCAAGCCCACCAAATGGACCAAGCCCACACGCCCAAGAGACCCAATACACGCCCATACACCTTCCAAAATACTAAAACACACATTAAACACATGCATAAATGAAGCCAAATACACTTCATAAATTAAATAAATCTCATGGATCCATTACCTAATTAAACTAAATCATATCCCTAACTAAAAGAGAAGAAATCTAATTAAATCAATCACTTCCCTAATTAAAAGATTTCCTTATCACATTCTAATTAAAAAAAGATATCCCATTAATACACAAATCCTTCCCTTTTCACACAAGGTAAACCCACCCTTTTGCCTATAAAAAGAACCTTTAACCCTACCTTTCTAACTCTGGCTCATTCTGAAGAAAACATAAAGAAAATAACCCTGAGCCTCACGCCTAAATCCCTCAGCCAATCACAGCATGCCACGTGTCGCAATCCTACGGTGCCGACAATCACTTTCGCCACATCGTCGCCAAGTCATCGCCAAGTCACTGCCACATCAGCACAATTATTGGGTCAATTATCCATATCGTCGTGTCATCGGATAAGAATCTAAAGCAGCCAACCAGAAGTTGACACATGGCGCATCGCGACGCCAAGCGCGCGTCGTGATGCGCACACCCTACCGAGGCCTATAAATTCAGCTCGAGGTTTCAGTTTCAATGTACCTTCCTCTCTGAATTCTCTGATCTAAATAGGGAGTTTTCTATCTAGTTTTTTTTTAATTTCAGTTTTGTTATTAATTTTAATTACGTTCTGTAATAGTAATAGTAATTTACTTTCTTTAATTTTTACACAGTTTTTACTATTCAGCTATGAGGAGGTAACTTCCCACTGCTATGGTGAAAGGTAAAACTTTTATTACTGCTATTTAGATTAATCTCCCTAATTATAATATATTCACTATTTAAAAAATTTGACTTAATGAGGATACCGTTATATTGGCCGGTTGGTAATCATTTATAAACTTGTTTTAATCTGACTAAGCATGGATACCTCTTGGTTGGTCGGTTGGTAATTTCCGCCTATATGGCTGGTTATTGGACTTAATTTGACTTAATCAGGTTACCGCATATATGTCTGGTTGGTAATATCACACAAGTATATATATTATTAAGGGAGATATATAAAATAGTAGTGATAAAAGTAGATCCTCTAGCCCTAACATTTTCTTTTATTAATTTTCTTCATTTACTTTTCAACATTTTACTTTTAAGTTTTTACTAACCCTAGTTATGCGTCGTAACTAAGTAAGTTATATAGGGTTGTGATGAATTTTAATATCACCGGTTTTATAAGGGGTTATTTTGTAGTTTGGGTAATTTAAAGGTTTACTTATTAAGTCTTAAGCTTAATGCGTCTTTTTAACTGGCCACTAATAAGATTGATCTGGTAAATCTAAAATAAACTTGACAAATGAATTTTAGGTTTCAGCCTTAGACTTAATCGCTCACGATCTTCCTTGAGGATAGATAACCCTTTAATAGATTTCCTTACAGGATATACATATACCTGTCGGGCGGGGGTAGCCATAATTGGAACTTAAACTTAATGAATCCAGGTAATTTGGTAGACATAGACATATGGTTCAATTGGGTTAAACTGCGTATTTGATTATATAGTTGGACTATTATAATCATTATAATATATAGTACCACCAATCATTGATTAAATAGTTGGACTATTGAAATCAAGAAAGAATTGAAAAGTTGTATATTTAAAATATAATCTGGGATTAAAATTTTTAAATGGTTTAATTTTCAAATTGGGAATAAATAATAGGTTACTTTATTTGATAAAATAACTTATTATACCTTAAGCCCAAAATTAAGCAAAATAAGTAAAGCATAAAATATTTGGAAGATTTATGTGATGATGACTTTAGTGCTTAATTTAATATACTTGTCATAAATCTAATTTTAGATTTAAGAAGTATTAAAATTGCAATTTATAATTCTTGGAGAATTAATTGACTATTCTAGAGGAGATAAAGTCAAATTTTGCAATTGGGCATGTAGCACGAGGTGCACATTGTTTCGATATTCTAAAAACCCAAGGCTTGGCCTAAGGTTCCTGAAATATTGAAAAGGATAATTGACATATCCCAAAGTGACTACCATTTGGATATGGCAGACACGAAGGAATTAAAGAAAGGGCAAGGCTCTTACTTTAAAAATGATTGTCAAAGTTATGTTCACTACTAGTATTGAAATTAGATTTTAAATACTTAGTGTGGTACATAAAATATATGTATTGATGTTCAGAATCTGCTTTGAGCAGGATACTGACTTCAAGCTGAGATTAATCTACGAATCGGAAACGGGACAAAAGTCGTTGTTTCGACCGTAGATACCTAAGTTTAGGAACTACCCTTCGGGTGTGTACTTAAATTAGGAACTGTTATAATGTAACTAGTTTGACTAGAGACATTATCTCTATATCAGTGTTTAATCCATTGTGGATAAACCTTTATATTCTAGAACACTAAGTGTTTCATTATATAAAGATGATACTGAGATAAACACATTAGATGTGAATAACAGAATTTATATTTTGAATATAATTAAAATCTCAAAACATATAAAATGACAAATAAATAGCTCAAATTGATTTGATCAAGTAGAGACTTATTTGTGCCATTGTTGTCTAGGACATAATTAAACAAGACTCGTATATCCACACTTTTGAAGAGTGGGTACTATGACTGATTTGACTATTCAAATATAGTCTACGAATCTAGTTTGTTAGGTAAAGTACCTAAAACATTGTTTGCTTGGTAATAGTGTAAGTGCCACCGATCTGTTAGCCCTATTCATGGTGAAGTTAGTGGGCCCATATCTAGCTAGGCTAGATGTGAATATGAATATTTCGTGACCTTAACGGATGTGGCATCACGTTATGGTTATGTGTTTCTTTTGAAGAACACAGATCGGAAACTATTAGAGTTTCGACACGAAGTAGATAAACAGATCGACTATAGTATTATGTCGTCACGGTAAGACCGTAATGGAAAATACTTAAGCAGTAAGTTTCAAACATACATGAAAGAGTATGGTATTCTTTCAGATGGGGACTCCTCCCGAGACACGTCAGTTTGACGGTGTGTCCAAACTAAAAATCGAATTTTGGACATGATAAGGTTTATCACGAGTCGCTCTGAGCTACCATTTCCTTCAACGGATATGTATTTACAGTGCAATACTTATTTAGAATAAGGTTCCATTTAAATCTGTTTGACATATATCATATAGGATATGAACAGGAAAGAAACAGGGTTTCTCATTCCTAATAATTTGGGTATGCCGGGCATAACGTTTGGATGATACCAAACTAAGGACCCAAATTGGATAAGTGCCAATTATAGGTTATCCTAGGGAAAACCATAAGTATAGTACTTATATATCTCACAAGAGAACAATGTGATTGTTGCTCGCCATGCGGTTTTCCTAAGAGGAATACCGATATGCAGTGGTAAGTGGGAGAACAGTAAAACACGATGAAAATCGGGGTAATACTGTTCAAGGCACGAAGTCCGTAATGGAACATAAAATAGTTCATCAAGGATGAAACTAAACCATTAATCTTCAAATACACAAGAACCGCGTAGATCGGAAAGAATCAGAAAACAACCTGGGGTATGGGTTTCTGATATAACCTCTTAAAGATGTAAATCTTATTGAGGAATACCAACCGACTACGTACGAGGAAGTGATACAAGGTATCAACTCCCTTTTATGGCAAAGTGCCATGAGTCCGAAATGGATTCCATGTATAACAACTATGTTTGGATACTAGTTGATGTACCGTAAGGCATTGTGCCTATTGGTACAATGTAAGTCTTCAAGGAAGACATACATGGATGGCAACATACTAACGTACAAAGCTAGGCTTGTGACGGAAAGGTATCGTTATCAATATTGTGATGATTACGGTTCAACCTTTTATCTGTTGCCATAGTAAATCCATTTTTGATGATGCTTGTTGATACTGCATATTTCATTTATGAAATGTGTCAGTTAAAGATCAAAATCGCCTTCCTGAAAAGGAAACCTTTTGGAGGATATTTACAACATCCTGATGATTTTGTATAACCGACAAACAAGGTTTGCGGGTTATTCGATCCATGTTTGGATTGAAGCAAGCATAAGGTTCTTGGAACTGTCGTTTTGAAATAATCATAATGGTTTATGATTTGACTCAAAACGAAATTATTCTTGTGTATATAAGGAGGTTAGTGGGAGAGCACTGATAATGAAATTCCCATAAAGCAATTGGTGAAAGCTTAGCTTTCATAGAAATTCTCCGTAGAATTCTTGGGAGTAACAACCTTTATTCAAGGAATAAAGATCTACTGGGATAGATTTGGAGTTGTTAACACTCTCTGGGAAATTGTACATTTAAAATGTACTTGATGTGGTGTCTCATACGCTTCGAGCATATGGAGTCACAGTCGGGTCAATCCAAGTGACAATCACTGGATTGAAGTTAAGAACATCTGTTAGTATCTCAGAGAACTAAAGATGTTGTCTTAAGCTATGGAGAATGAGAACTTGAAGTGACTGGGATCACTGCTACAAGTTTCCAAACAGGTAAATACTGCAGTACTATAAAGTTTGAATAACGGGACAGTGAGCTGGAAATCTTCCGAGCAAGAAACTGTTGCCGAATAAACAACAAATGCGGATTATTGATGCAACTGAGGCAGCAATAGAAGCCATTTGGTTCGATAACAAATCTAATTAGATTAGATATAATTATGTTAGCTGCTGAGCTAGGCGTCAGCACAAGGCTAAAGAATTAAAAGTCTCATCGACGACCCAGATATACTTCTATATTCATCTGATTCGTTCGGATCATACATCGTGGCGATGTGATGATCGTATAAATCGCGTCAGACGATAATCATGTAAATCCGCTGAGGAAAACCTTTTCTCAGCAATTTGAGCGAACCGTATATAGTTCGGGTGTACGACACTTGAGTGACTGGCTATGTGCCAAGTGGGAGATTGTTGAATAATATGACCCATAGCGTCACTATTTGTACAGATCATAGTGTTGTTGTACAAATTAACTATGTGACAAGGAAATTGCACTCTCATCATTTGTGATTAGATCACCTTAGATATATAAATGAAGAGAGGTCCATATGATTAGTTCCTGTATTGAGAATGATATGAGACAGTATCAGTCCACGAAGGATTAATCAATAAATATCCCTAGTCGTAGTATTATCGAGACTGGACATCGATAATGCGGAATAGGCTAGTATTGTACTTGTGTGCGTTGTGAGGGCACAACAGCATAGTTCTCATATATTTGGGTATTGGATACTCATGCAAGTGCGATAGGAGGTTGTGTTTCACCGATGGTACGGGAAACAGCTTCGCTCTGGATAGACCCCTCGGAATCCCATTGGTATTATGACTATGTGTCTATTGGAGTCCGACATCAGGGTATGTGTATTTGGTCTTAACCTGAGACTTACACCGCTAATGCTTACGACAATCAATATACTTTAGTTGAGGTCGTCCAGGGTTGTAACAGGTTCTGTGTACGCCAATGCTGGGTATATTAAGAATCGTAGAGTATTGGGTGTGATGTCAAGACGGAAGTATCACTCCAGTCATAGTGGAGATGATGTCACGCAGGATACGGTATTAGTGCTCTTAAGTGCTGGCCGGCCATCGGGATATTATGACAAGGTCATGTATATCCGATTATAGAGACTAGTTACCAGACATCCGACATGTGCTTCGTACGGGGCAGACACATATCCAGCCCCAGGCCTAGCACGTGACTATCCGATACTGGGCCGATATACACAATACTTAGTAGACTACGACTGATATAGATCTTAAATATTCTTAGATGAATATGACCGGAGAATTGGGTAGACTTCGTGGTTTGCTAGAAGCCGATCTTGTCTCGTAAATCGGTACAACGTAGTACTTGGTACGTACGTGATTTGGATACTCCGACGACCGTATTTACTGCCGACTTATCCGGGGATCTCATGGGTCGCTTCCCAGTGATCCACCGATGACGTATGACTCTCACATTTATTAATCTGGGATTAATTTGATGAGAGAGAAAATTAATCTAGGATTAATTGCGGAGATATTTTATCTAGGATAAAATATCGTCTAAAGAGAGAAAACGATTAATTCGGAATTAATCGATTAAATTAATATATTCGATATATTAATCGAAATTAGATTTCGACGCGGAATTGAAATTGGATTTTAATTCGGGCGAACAAATTAATTTAGAATTAATTCGTTAGCGACGTGAATAGTGAATTCGCTAGGCGTAATCATTTAATTACGACGCAACGGAAAATTCGCTAATTGAGAATTAGCAAACCCGAGCCCGAGTGTGATTACGAGCGCATTCGTATTTCGAATTTGAGTGCGGTAACGCAAGTCACATCAAGCGTCAAATCATTCGTCGCATCAAGCGTCAAATCAAATGTCACTTTGAGTGATGTGATTGATTGATGTGATTGATTGATTGAAAGACACACATCACTTTATTAAATTAAAATGAATAGTTGATGTGTGTTGTTGGAATAGTGTTTGGTGGTTGTAAAGCATTTACCTTTTGATTTTAATTAATTGATTAGTAATTGTTTGATATATTTTTATTAAAAATATATAAAGTGATTTTGGAAATCATTTACTAACCTAATACACACTTTCCCTCCTCTCTTTCTCTTTCATTATTCACGCCCAAATGGGCAGTAAAATGCTCACTGGTTTTCTTCATTTTGGGCGTGAGTTTGGGAAGCAATGTGTTTTGATTTTGTGGCAAAATCAAGAAGAGCTAGCACTCCGAGAGACTTGCGAAGGTGGTAGGGAAGTTCACCCATGAGCCGGGAACCATTCGACGAAGCTTGGAGCTCCGTTTCACAGCTCAAAATTTTGATTTGGAGGGCAGTGAAGTGCACACAATTGGCGCCAAAACAGTGCTCAAATCGTCTCAACCGATCGATGTGAGTATTCCGCTACCTCCGTTGATGTATTCACACATGTATTTCATGTCTTGTTTGGTCTTGGGACCTAGATATAAACCTAACAGTGCCTATAGTCGTCTGGGACACATTAACAAGACTCGCATATCCACACTTTCGAAGAGTGGGTACTTGGACGGATTTGATCCAAATTAATATGACGTCTGCGAATCTTGTTTATTAGGCAAAATGCCTAAATCACCTTTCAGCGGTAAAGGTGCACGTGCCACCAAACTGTTAGCCCTCGTTCATAGTGACTTATGTGGGCCCATGTCTAGCCAGGCTAGATGTGGATATGAGTACTTCGTAACCTTTACGGATGATGCATCGCCTTATGGTTATGTGTATCTTATGAGACACAAGTCGGAAACCTTTGAGAAATTCAAAGAGTTTCGACACGAAGTAGAAAAACAGACCGTAAAAGTATTAAGACATTACGGTCGGACCGTGGTGGCGAATACTTGAGCAATGATTTTCTCGATTACTTGAAAGAATATGATATTCTTTCACAGTGGACTCCTCCAAGAACACCGTAATTAAACGATGTGTCCGAACGAAGAAACCGAACTTTGTTAGACATGGTAAGGTCTATGATGAGTCGCATAAAGCTACCTATTTCCTTCTGGGGATATGCATTGAACATTGCAATACTTATTTTGAATAAGGTTCCGTCAAAGTCTGTTCAACAGACTCCATATGAGATATGGACAGGAAAGAAACTGGGTTTCTCATTCCTGAAGATTTGGGGTTGCTGGCCATACGTCAAACGTTTGGAAGGTACCAAACTTGAACCCAAATCGGATAAATGCATATTTGTAGGATATCCTAGGGAAACCAAAGGATATTACTTCTATCACCCATAAGAGAACAAAGTATCTGTTGCTCTATATGCGGTTTTCCTTGAGAATGAATTCCTAAATGCAGTGAATAGTGGGAGGAAAGTAGAACTCGATGAAAATCGGAGTGATACTGTTCCTGGTATAGAATCATTAACAGAACATGAATAGTTCATCAAGGATGAGACTGTACTACAATCTTCGAATACACAAGGACCGCGTAGGTCGGAGAGAGTCAGAAAATAACCTGAGAGGTATAGGTTTCTGATCTCACCTCATGTGGATATTAATCTTATTGAGGAAAATGAGCCGGCTATGTATGAGGAAGCGATACAAGTTATCGACTCTGGTTTATGGCAAGATGCCATGAATTCCGAAATGGATTCCATGTACACCAACCAAGTTTGGACACTACTTGATGCACCAGAAGGCGTAAAGCCTATTGGTTGCAAATGGGTCTTCAAGAGGAAGACCGACATGGATGGAAACATACAAAGCTAGGCTTGTAGCGATATGGTATCGTCAATGACATGGTGTCGATTACGATGAAACTTTTTCACCCGTTGCCATGATCAAATCCATTTGGATAATACTTGCTATTGCTGTATATTTCGATTACAAGATATGGCAGATGGACGTCAAAACTGCTTTCTTTAACGGAAACCTTTTGGAGGATGTTTATATGCAACAACCTGATGGTTTTGTCATACCAAGACTTGAAACAAGGTTTGTAGGTTAAATCGATCCATTTATGGATTGAAGCAAGCATTGCGTTCTTGGAACCAATGTTTTGATGATATCTTAAAAGAATATGATTTCATTCAAAATGAGTATGATCTTTGTGTATATAAGAAAGTTAGTGGGAGCGCACTGACATTCATTGTCCTTTACGTTGATGATGTATTGCTTATTGGCAATGACATTCCCATGTTAACAACGGTGAAAGCTTGGCTTTCATTAAAATTCTCCATGAAGGATCTGGGAGAAGTAGCCTTTATTCTGGGAATAAAGATCTACCGAGATAGTTCTAGAAAGCTGCTTGGACTCTCCCAGATCACGTACATTGACAAAGTGTTGAAGAGATCCAACATGGATCAGTCCAACAAGGGACTGTTGCCTGTGTCACATGGCGTCAATCTATCAAAGGACATATGTCCTAAAACGCAAGATGAGAGAGACAACATGAGTCGGATTCCGTTTGCCTCGGCAGTCGGATCGATCATGAATGCCATGATATGTACGCGATCTGATGTCTCGTATGCTTTGAGCATGTGTAGTTGCTATCAGGCCGATCGAGGTGATGGTCACTGGATGGCGGTTAAGAATATCCTAAAGTATCTTAGACGAACTAAGGATGCTTTCTTAATCTATGGAGATGGAGAACTTGAGGTAACTGGGTATACCGATGTAAGTTTGAAAACCGATAAAGACGACTGCAAGTCGCAATCCGGGTGCACATTTTGTTTGAATAACGGAGTAGTAAGATGGAAATCTTCCAAGCAAGAGACTGTTGCTGATTCAACAACAGAAGCTGAGTACATTGCTGCAGCTGAAGCAGCAAAAGAGGTAGTTTGGATCCGTAAATTCCTAATTGGATTAGGAGTAGTTCCGTTAGCAGCTGAGTTCGTTCCATTGTATTGTGACAATAACGGGGCTATAGCGTAGGCTAAGGAACCGCGGTCTCATCAACAATCCAAGCATGTTCTTCAACATTTCCATCTGATTCGTGAGATGATGTGAAGATCGAGAAGGTCGCATCAGAGGACAACATTGCAGATCCGCTGACGAAAGTTATTCCTCAGCAAAAGTTTGAGCGACATATACATAGTTCAGGTGTTAGATGCTTGAGTGACTGGCTATAGGCCAAGTGGGAGATTGTTGGACAATTATGACCCTTAGCGTCACTATTTGTAAAAGACATTGTGGTTTTTATACAAATTAACTATGTAGCAATGGAAATTGCATTTTATCATTTTGTAATTTGATTACTTAAATATATAAATGATAAAAGTCCTTATGATTAGTTCCGGATTACTAGATATGAGACAGTATCAATCCATAACGGTTTAATCATTAAATATCCCTAGTCGTAGTATTATCGAAACTGGACATCGATAATGTGAAATAGACTAGTATTGCACTTGTGCGTGTTATGGAAGCGTAACAGCATAGTTCTCATATATTTAAGTATTGGATACTTATGCAAATGTGATAGGAGGTTGTGTTTACCGATGGTACGGAAACAGCTTCGCTCTGGATAGACCCCGCGGAATCCCATTGGTAGTATGACTATGTGTCTATGAGAATCTGCATCAGGGTAGGTGTGTTTGGTTTTAACCTGAGACTCGCATCGCTAGTACTTGCGACAATCAATACGCTTTGGTTTTGGTCGTCCAGGACATTAACAGGTTTTGTGTACGCCTCTTCTAGGTTTATTGAGAATCGTAGTGTATTGGGTGTGATGTCAAGACAGAAGTATCACTTCAGTTATATGGAGATGATGATCACGCATGGATACAGAACTAGTACTCTAACTGGTTGTAACCATCGGGATAATATGACAAGGTTATGATTATCCGATTAAAGAGACTAGTTGATTGTGATCCGATATATGCTTCGTACGGGGCAGACACTATTCCAGCCCCAGGCCTTGCATGTGACATCCGATACTGGATCGCAATACGCAATACTATGTATACTACGCCTGACATATATTATATATTCCTTTAAGAATATTTCTGGAGAATTGGGTAGGTACGGTGCTTTGCTAGAAGCCAACCATGTCTCGTAAATCGGTAAAAACGTAGTACGAGGTAAATACGTGTTCGGATTGTCCGACAACCGGATTTACTGCCAACATATCTAGGGATCTTATGGGTCACTTCCCGAAGATTCACCGATGACGTATAATTCGAAAATAATTAATTTGGGATTAATTACGGAGAGATTTTATCTAGGATAAAATACTATTTGAAGAGAGAAAACGATTAATTCGGAATTAATCAATAAAATAATATATTCGATATATTAAACGAAATTAGATTTCGACGCGAAATTAAAATTGGATTTTAATTCGGGCAAACGAATTAATTTAGAATTATTCGCGAGCGACGTGAATAGCAATTTTGCTAGGCATAATTATTTAATTAAATTTGATTTAATTACGTCGCACCAAAAAATTCGTTAATTCGGAATTAGCGAACCCGATCCCGAAATTTTTTCACGGGCCCACTCGGATTTTGAATTTAAGTGGGGCCCACAAGTCACATCGCCTGTCACTTTATTGATGGAAGTCATGTAACGTTTTTGTGATTGACAACTAGTCGTTATTAATGATGGGAGTAGATGGAGGCATTGAATGCCAAATTTTCCCTCTATTTTGCTTTATGCTTTTTGGAAAAGCATATACCAAATGTTGTGAGACTTTTTGGTATAAGTTTTTAGAAAACAAAAACAAAAGAAAATAGAAAACTCTTTCTCTCTCCATTTTAGCTCCATTGCCGTGAGCTCCATCAAGAACAATAAAGAATTGTTGCATTTTTTTCTAAGTGCTAGCACACCAAAGGAATCATTCAAGGTGATAGGGAAACCAACCTTTGAGCTTGGAATCTCAAATCAAAGCTTGGAGCTTGGATTAAACACTTCAAAGAGGAGATCTTGGAGGACTTCTCAAAGGCAAATTTTTGTTCTACACACATCCTAAATTCGTTCTTTGTAAGTATGATTCCGCCATTCTTACTTTCGTATTCACATGATTTCATTGATTTATATGATCTTGGGATGTTCTTAGAGATCAACATATCCTAACTACATTATCATTATTACAGTAATAATGAGATATTAGTGAAGTAAAACGTTTACTTAAGTCTTCTTTTCTCCGTGAAAACAGTGGGAGTAGTCTCTGTTATATTTGATATAAAGTTTCATATATGATATAAAACTAAGAGACTGGCGAGATACTCCCATTAGTCGCGTCTTAGATATGATCTAAAAAGGACACAGTAAGACTATATGTATGACAGTTAGTATAATTGTTTGACAATTAACGTATCTTTTATATATATAGTATTCATCTTTCGTAAAGGATGATTCCTTTCTCGAAAGAGAGATTGATTGGAATGTCTTGTTAATCTTATGCATCATATGATGATAGCATAATTAATACTATATAATGTGTGATTAAAGATATCAATTTAATTGTAATTGTTATGAGATATTTTGATATGCTACATACCATATGATTGCTCTTGAAACATGTTCTTTGTGATCTTTGAGATATTAAGAATGATTTTCTTATTCATGGAGAATTTAGTCTGCAACAATAAGGTCATATTATTTTTTATCCTAATTATGACGTTAGAAGGTCTACGTCATATAAAGTCAGAAAAGATGCAGTGGGAGTGTCACCGTTGATTCTACTGAACTAGTGGAATCAGTTACAACTTATGAAGTATTGACTTATGAAGTTGGGAAGTGACCTTATAGATTAGAAGTTTTTTTTATAAGTGTAGTGCTTGCGGTTGTCTCATAGTATTTGGATTTGATCTCTAAATACGTAGACAACTCAGTGTTGGACAATTATGAGCCATAGCGTCACTATTTGTACAGATCATGGTGTTGTTGTACAAATTAACTATGTGACAAAGGAGATTGCACTCTTATCATTTGTGATTAGATCACCAAGATATATAAATGATAGGAGGTCCCTGTGATTTTTTCGTGGATTGAGAATGATATGAGACAGTATCAATCCACGAAGGATAAATCATTAAATATCCCTAGTCAGAGTATTATCGAGATTGGACATCGATAAATATGTAAAAGACTAGTATTACACTAGTGCGCGTTGTGAGGGCACAACGGCATAGTTATCATATATTTGGGTATAGAATACTCATGCAAGTGTAATAGGAGGTTGTGTTTACCGATGGTACGAGAAACAGCTTCGCTCTGGATAGACCCACTCGGAATTCCATTGGTAGTATGACTATGTGTCTATGGAAGTCCGAAATCAGGGTAGGTGTATTTGGTCTTAACTTGAGACTTGCACCGCTAATACATGCGACAATCAATATACTTTGGTTTTGGTCATCCAGGGCTTTAACCGGTTTCTGTGTACGCCTCTTCTAGTTATATCAAGAATCATAGTGTGTTGGTTGTGATGTCAAGATGGAAGTGTCACTCCAGTCATATGGAGATGATGATCGCGTAGGGATACATAACTGGTTCTCTAAAAAGGTTGCAACCGTCGGGATAATATGACTTGGTCATGATTATTCGATATTAAAGAGACTAGTTTCTCGTAATCCGATATATGCTTCATACGGGGCAGACACTGTACCAGCCCCAGGCCTTGCATGTGATCATCCGATACTGGATCGAAATACGCAATACTACATATACTACGCCTGATATAGATCCTTTATTCCTGTAAGGATATTTCTGGAGAATTGGGTAGGCATGGCGCTTTCCTAGAAGCCAACCTTGTCTTGTAAATCAATACAAATGTAGTATTAGGTACTTACGTGTTCGGATAGTCCGATGACCGAATTTACTGCCAACATATCCAGGGATCTCATGGGTCCCTTCCCGAAGATTCACCGATAAAGTATGACTCGCACTTTTATTACTCTGGGATTAATTAATGATGAGAGAGAAAATTAATATGGGATTAATTGCGGAGATATTTTATCTAGGATAAAATATCAATTAAAGAGAGATAATGATTAATTTGGAATTAATCGATTAATTAATATATTCGATATATTAAACGAAATTGGATTTTGACGCGAAATTAAAATTAGATTTTAATTCGGGCGAACGAGTTAATTTAGAATTAATTCGTTAGCAACGTGAATAGTATTTATGCTTGGCATGATTATTTAATTAAATTAGATTTAATTACGTCGCAACGGAAAATTCGTTAATTTGGAATTAACGAACCCGAGCCCGGGATTATTTGCGAGCGCATTCGCATTTCGAATTCGAGTGCGACACGCAAGTTAAATCAATTGTCAAATCGCTAGTCGCATCTAGCGTCACATCATTCGTCAATCAAGTGATAGATGTCTTTCACTTTGAGTGATTGACACCAGTCACTATTCATTGATTGATGGGAAGTGATGTGTGTAGTTGATGGAAAGCATTTATGGCTTGTTTTTTGGTAAAAATATTAATTGATTTTTTGAAAATCAATTGTGTATTAGATACATAAATCCTTACCAACCAAAAATGATCATCTCTCCTCTCTTTTCTCTCATCTCTACACGCCCAAGGGGCTGAAAATTTCTTCACTGGTTTTTGCCTAAAAATCGTGAGCAAGGGAAGCAAGTGTGGGAAATTTGTGGCAAATTTCTTGAGAGCTATCACTCTTAGAGACATGCGAATGTGATAGGGAAGTCCACCCATGAGCTTGGAATCGTTTGATGAAGCTTGGAACTTGATTCTTGAAGCTTGAAGCCGAATCCTTGGAGGCCAAAACTGCATTTTGCCGTGAGCAGTA
The DNA here is from genome assembly GCA_019454045.1 of Zanthoxylum bungeanum. Classification (NCBI taxonomy): domain Eukaryota; kingdom Viridiplantae; phylum Streptophyta; class Magnoliopsida; order Sapindales; family Rutaceae; genus Zanthoxylum; species Zanthoxylum bungeanum. Next base: position 32,995 of record SKCR01051347.1, read on the forward strand.
AAGAGGGCAGTGAAGATTTTATTGCCTCGCGCGTCGCTCAACCGATCGATGTGAGTATTCCGTAACTCCCTCGTTGTATTCGCACTTATTTTCAATGCTTGAAATGATCTTGGGATGCTCAGTATTTTCCAACACTCAGTAGCTATAGCACAATACTAATATAGTGTCTGAGTCATATTGATATGGAATTTGTATTCTACAAAATATGAATGATGCTGGCTATGGAAAACGATTGAGTTTGTTGGACAGACTCGATTTGTTAAAGCGGGCTTACTTGTTGTTGCCTACCTCTTGAGTGCTAGTGAGCTCTTGTGGGCCATGGGTTTACTGAGAATTGTAGTGTATTGGATGTGATGTCAAGATGGGAGTATCACTTCAGTCATATGGAGATGATGGTCACACAGGATACAGAACTAGTACTCTTAAAGCTGCAGCTATCGAGATATTATAACTAGGTCATGACTTCCCGATTATAGAGATAATTTACTCAAGATCCGATATATCCTTCGTACGAGGTAGACACAAAGCCAGCCCTATGCCTAGCATGTGACATCTGATACTGGATCGTATTACGCATTATATAATATTAGTATTACTATACCTAATATAGATGATATTCCTCAGTGAATATTTTTGGAGAATTGGGTAGGCACGGTTCTTTGCTAAAAGCCAACCATGTCTTGTAAATCGGTGAGAACATGGTACGGGGTGCGCACGTGTTCGGATTATCCGATAACACTATTTACTGCCAACATATCCATGAATCTCTTGGGTCGCTTCCCAAAGATTCACCAATGACATTTGACTCTTATAGAATTAATTATGAGAGAGAAAATTAATCTGTGATTAATTGCAGCAATAATTAATCTGGGATTAACTTCGTATAGAAGAGAAAACGCGATTAATTTAGAATTAATCGATAAAATAAATTTAATGATTAAAATGTTTTTTTATTTAATTTATTTATTTATGGCTAAATAACATATCGGATATATTAATTGAAATCGGATTTCAATACGAAATTAAAATTGGATTTTAATTCTGGCGAATGAATTAATTTAGAATTAATTCGAAAGCGACTATCGTAATAATTTTACGAGGCATAATTATTTAATTAAATTGGATTTAATTATGGCGCGACGGTAAATTCATTTAATTGGAATTAAACAAACCCGATAAAATTGCCCGTGACTTTGCGTGTGTCTTTTTATGTTTTGGAAACACAAAATATCTTTGACTTTGGTAGGACCAAGTCAAGTTGTGTGTTGAAAAAGCCAACTCAAATTTGAATTTAAAATGTGGTGGGACAACATGACTTACATCAAATATCAAATGTTGATGTAAGTAGTTGGCTTAATTAATTTGATGCTTTAAACCACACAACCACCAAGTTTTGTAAAACCACTCTCTCTTTCTCTCCATGGCCGATTCTTCTCCTCTTTTTGTAATGAAATTTTGCTTCAAAATTTCAACAAAGCTAGCACTTGGAGGAGTCAAATAAGGTGATAGGGAAACTCACCCAAGGCATAAACAACAAGCTTGGAGCTTCATCCAAAGATGAAATTTTTCCAAATTATAATGTAAGTGATTCCACCACTTTTCTTGTACTTTTCACACATATAATCATGTTTAGGATCTTGTGGCATGTCTTTGAGACTAACAATGGTATCAGAGCCTTGCTAAATATGATTTTGAAAACTAGGGTTCATAAACTTTAATTAGGAATTTTTGCTTGGAGCATGAAAATTCAAAATTGAGTTGTTGGTTGATGTTAGATGATGATAACTTCGAGTTGTGTATTGTTGGATTGTTGAAAAATTGATTGGATCAAATTTCCCTAATTTCCCTATGTTGGCAGAATATTACCCTAGTTTAACTCATGGTGATTTTTTAAATTTTGACACTTGGATGTGTTAATGGCATGATATATATGTTGAATGTTGATTTAATTGGATTGGAATCAAATTGGATTTAATTTCTTGTCATTGTCGTGAGTTAGCATGCCTGTTGGAGACTTGATTTTACTTCAATTTGCGTTGGACATGAATTGGAATGATAAGCATGATTAATTAGATTAATTAATATTTTGGAAATGTTAGATTAATTAATTAGTTATGTTAATTACACTTAAAATGGATTAATGTAATATTTGGAATATTTTATTAATGTAAATTAGTCCCTAAAATATTAAATGGGCTAATTTGGTTATATTTGGATTAATGGGCTTAGTTGGGCCAAGTTTGGTTGTGGACAATTGGGTTGGATCCAATTGGGCCTAAACTATTTCCATAAAAGTCCAAAATATTACTTTTGGGTCTTTAATAATCTAATTGGGCCTAATGGGCCAAAATTAATTTATGGCATAGGGTGATTCCTAAATGGGCAAGGCATTATGGGATTGATCCATAATGGCCAAAACTCCATGCCTAAAGAATTAATTAAAGCCCATTGGACCTAATAGAATTGGCATTGGATGCTAAATGGGCCTTGGAGACAATCTGGATTGGATTTGGAATCCAAGTCTAAAAGGGCATTATCATAAAAAGGAATAAATGTAATTGTTTAATTTGGAATTAAACTTGAATTAGTATTGAATACAATATAAATTGGATTTAATATTGTAGTTCGATATAATTCAAGAATACTTACTTTTAGTATTTATTCTTAAACGTGTTGGACTCGCGTAAATCAAATCGTTGTATGAACATTGGATGGTCATTAATTGAAGAATTAATTAATTAATTGGATTACATTGATTGACAGCATGCTATGTGTGAATGCTTGGATGTATTTGTTTGAATAATATATATTGGATGGATATTAGATGGGTGGGGGCAATTTTGGAAGTTATTTTAAATATTGTATTTATTTAAAATTGGACTTGCGTGTCCAGCCTATCACCTCTTATTCTCATTGTATTTCTCTTCTCACCAATTCCCCTCAATGTAAATAAGGTTTCTTATAGTGTTATGTAATTGGGTAAATAGAAGAATGTAAAGTGCTAGCGGGAGACAAGAAAAGAATAGAGAGAGATTTGTTCTAGGAACAAAATGTATATGAATATACATCCGCATATCATTATTATATTTATCGCGCCTTATTGTACTTTTAGAATGCATGTTTAAGAGTGTATGATGAGACCTAATCAAAGATAATAATTTGGTTGTCAATTTACGAAAACGCCCTCTTATTTAATATTAAGTGTTTACTTCCATTGAGTGGTTCTCTCTCAAGATCCAAGATTGGCTTTGATTTGTTGGCCAAAGTCATGATCATTGTCTATCGCGGATGTATTTGAACCATGAAAGCTTTGTTAATATCACATGTCTTGGGCAGTTGTGACTTGTTGCCCAAAGTCAAGGTCACTCTTAACTGGAATCATTAAGCTTGTTGAGCCAAAGCCAAGGCTTAGTTGATTCAGAGGAAACATGTTAGGAAATATATTAGATATATGTTTCAGACTTGGATGTCCACCTACCCGATCTAAAAATTGGATGAGATCCAATTGATCTTAGAGATCAACCTAGTTAAATTTTATACAGCTTGTTGGCCAAAGTCAAGGTTGTGTATTATTTAACGGGATCCTAGCTCACTAGGAAAGTAGGTTTCCCAAGTACTCAACGGAGGGTTAGAGGCTCGCCGAAAATTAGTGGGAGGCTAGTATTAAATTTGCAATTTCGTTTAATACTCGCTAATATGCGCACTCTATTATTATTATTTTTCGTTATTATATATATTAGTTGAACTAATATTATTCATTTATTGTTTTCTTTGAACAGTTAGACTGTACTAAACAGTACTCCATTTGTAATTGGTTATATAGTTGGACTATAGTAACCATTGCATTTGAGTGTACCTGAAACATTTGATTGGATAGTTGGACTATAGTAATCAAAATGGCTGGAAAGATAAGCGTTAGAGACATAATCATGGGTGAGAATGTCTTTAACGGCGCCAATTTTCCAGACTAGGAAATAAACATCAGGATAGTCCTCAGAGTTGAGAAGTTGCTCTATGTTAAAGAGAGACCTCTCGGGCCTGAGCCCGGACTTGAGCAACCAGTAGAGCATGAGCTTTGGAAGACTCACCATGATGATAACCTTACTGCTCAATCTATTATGCTTGCTGCAATGACTCATCAGTTTAATCGTCAAAAAAAAGATTGGATCTTTATGCGATGATGTTGAAATTGAAGGATCTTCATAGATCTAATCTTATATGTCAGAAGTATGATTTTCAGAAGAAGCTATATCGCTCTCCTATGTCAGAGGGTATATCTGTCAAACACTATGTGTAGCAGATGATTGCTGACAACGAACAATTGGGTCAGTTCGGCATTACCTTCAAGGCCGAGACTTCCATAAATTTGATCTTACAGTCTCTACCCAACTACTGGGGCGGGTTCATCATGAACTATAGTATGATGAACCAAGAGAAAACTCTTGGAGAGTTAATGGCTATGCTGAAAGAGGCAGAGCCAGAGCTTCTGAAAGGCAAGAAGCGCGAGACACATCTTACTTCGACATCCAATAAGGCCAAGGCTTGGCCGAAGACTTCTGGGGGTGTGAAGAAGAAGAAGAAGGGCAAGGCTCAATCATCACAGTCTTCTGGGAAGATAAAGGGCAAATCCCAAGACGTCTGCCTATATTATGGCAAACGGGGTCAGTGGAAGCGTGACTGCTGTAAGTTCAAAGAGGACATGAAGGAAGTGAAGACGGGCAAGGCTCCGGCTAATGTATGTTTGTTATTGAAATAAACATGTCCACTACTAGTTTTAAAAATTGTATTTTTGATACTGGAAGTGGTACTCATATATATACTGATGTGCAGGATCTGCAGATTAGCAGGAGACTGGCTTTAAGAGAGATCGACCTGTGAGTCGAAAATGGGACGAGATTCACTGTTTTGGTCGTTGGCACCTATGTTTTGAATTTGCCCTCAAGGTGTAGGCATTGCATTTTTGCATGTAAGTCTCGATGATGAGTCTCGTATGGAGACACTACCTCTTTAG
>SKCR01051348.1:0-38231 GCA_019454045.1 Zanthoxylum bungeanum
CAAATGTTTGAAGAAAATCTTCCTGAACCATCCATTCCAGTCATATCAGAGGATGAAGACCTAAAATCTGACATTTCTTTATATCCTCAGGTTGACAATTTTGAAGCATGTATATCACAGATGACAGATGAAAAACTGAATACAGAAATTTTAAAAGACATCTGTGAAGAAAAGGTGGAGCAAGAAACAGAGCAAATGGAGGATCAAATGTTTGACCTTAATAAAGATCCAGAGCATTCAGGAGAAACATCGTTGTTTTGGGGAGTACAAATCAAAGATATCGCCCAGAAGCTTGACAAAATGGAACTTCCATTCCAAGTCAAACATCATACGAGACCTCCTGATTTTCTTTCTTTCATTGCAGGAATCACTGGAACAACAATGATCAAAAAGGTGGCACAAGCACTGAATAAGACAAAACTCTTTTTGCCACTTTACCGTTGGAAGAGACCATTCAAAAGCAACGCTCACGGGATTGTCTTTAATCGAACATCCAAAACGACATTGAAACCTCCTTAACAGATGAATTTCAGTCACGTCTGGCTGAAGACGAAAAATTTAGCGCTAGCAGGGAGGCAACCCATGCAATTTGTTGTAATTTGGACAAATTATGGACATGAAATTGGATTTCGTGACGGATATGGCTGAATATAGAGAGTCTCACTAATGAAATATACCCGTAGAGCACTAGGGCAACATTTATAAATAATATTGATTATTTATAAAGTCGTTTAAAGGTTAAACGCAAAATACATGTGTAGGGACCCGATAGTCATTTCCTGATTTTTGTGTATTTGCTTTTAATGATAGATTAATTCAAATACACATTAATTAATTGTCAAATCGAGATATTTGACTAATATCAGAAATATATATGTATTTGATATTTAATGTAAATATAATACATATATTTAATATATTTGTATTTAAATAAATAAATAATTATTTAATTATTAAATGATTAAATTAATTAAAATATGAATATTTTAAGTTATGATATTTACTTTATGACTAAGTTGCAATTGTTGACTTGTTTGAATTATTCATTAAAGGTGTAATGATCATTTTTACCAAGTGGACAAGTTGCCTTTAATTAAAACAAATTGAAAAAAAAATATCATGATATTTTTTATATGCCAAATTCGGCCAAGGCCAAGTGTAAAGGGTATATATTGTTTTGTTTTATTTTTAGGGTTTCATAACCTTATACACTTATCAAATACTCCATTAAAAGAAAACAAAGAAGCTTGAAGAAAGAAAAAGAAAACATGGAAAAGCTTGGATTTTAGTAAGTTTTTCCAACTTGCTATTAGAGAGGAAAATGTTTCTTGAGTTCTAGGCTTCATGCTATGAGTTTATTTTGTTTTTCTATTCTTTATTCTTTGTATTTTTGGAGGATGGAAGATTTGAAATGTGTTGAGCATGTATAAAATTCAAAGGATGTTTCTAATATGTAATAAGCATACTTTTGATAGTTTGAGAAACTTGTTGCTAATCTAGAGTTATTGATCCACTCTTAAATGACCTAGATTTGTTCTATAGTTGTTTCATTGTGGTGAGGCTTGATTGTAATGGAAGAAACATGATTGAAGTATTGGATTTAACAAATTTGGTCTAATTTATCCAATTTGAAGAAATTGAAAAATTAGGGTTTGAGACCACTTCCAAATTTGGGTCTTTTCATTTATGTTGTGTATTTGGATGTGTATATGATACATATAAAATCTTATGTTGATTGGATTTCATTTGGATGTGTTTTGAACATTGAAAATGCAAAATGCACACTTTGGACACATATAGGGGCTCTCGGCTTTTGCTAAAATTTTTGGAATTTTTGTTGCAATTTGAATTTCAATGTGTAGGACATGTTAAATTCATATTTGTAATTATTTAGAATCATCCAAAATCGTTTCGAACAATTTCAGATTAAAATAAACAAAATGTAATGTTTATGGTAATTTGGTAAATTCACATAAATTCGATTCATTGTGTTTTTTTTCATAATTTTGATAATTGGGTAATTAAATAAATATTTTTATTTAATTATCCAAGAAAAAGTTTTGAAATCGGAAAATTTTGATTTTCCACTGTTCCGGTGCGTCACCGGATTTCCGCTCTAAAATCCATTCACTACATCCCACGGCAATAACATGAAACAACATTCAATTTTGATTTCAATCCAATTAAACCAACAATTAACATTCATTTCATGCTTTAAACTTATCCAATAGTCTAAATCAAAAATTACCATGAGCTTAATATATGGTACAACTTTCGGCCATGATGGATTTTTAGGGAAAATTAATCTAATCAATTTTTTCACAAATCCAATGATGCACAAATCCAATTCATCATCATCTAAACACAACCAAACAACCAATTTGGAAAAATATAAGCTCCAAGAACAAAATCCCCAAATAAAGTTTAGAACCCTAGAATTCAAATCATGCTTAGATATGACTCTGATACCATTGTTAGTGTCCTAGACATGCCCAAGGTCTCTAAGCCATGATATTGTGTGTGAATGATCAAGTGAGTTGCAGAAAAAACTTACATTGATCGGAGGTGTGATTTCAAAAATGCTTTGTATGGTTGAAGCTCCAAGCTTTGAAATTGGATTCCCAACTCAAGGATGAGTTTCCCTATCACCTCACAAGACTCCTTAAGTGCTAGCTTGCTTGATTTTTGAATCAAAAATCAATGGAGAAGAAGAAGTTGCTCACGGCAATGAGGGGGAAAAAGAGAGTTTTTGGTTTTTGATATTTTTAGTTTCCAAAACTAATACCAAAGTTAAATTGTGTGTTGACTTTCAGAGTGGTGGTAGATATGAGAAGTAAATGCCATATTTATTATTTCAACCACCAACATCACAAATAGTGACTTTTGATGTAAGTCATGGGTCTCACCCATTTAATTCCAAATCTAGTTGGCTTACACAACACACCTTGGGCTCGGGTTCGTTTATTCCGAATAAACGAATTTACCATTGCGACGTAATTAAATCCAATTTAATTAAATAATAATGCCTAGCAAAATTATTATGAAAGTCGCTCACGAAATAATTCCAAATTAATTCGTTCGCCCGAATTAAAATCCAATTTTAATTCTGTATTGAAATCCGATTTCAATTAATATATCTAATATATTATTTAATCGATTAATTCCAAATTAATCGCGTTCTCTCTTCTATTCAAATTTTATCCCAGATAAATTCTTGCCGCAATTAATCCTAGATTAATTTTCTCTCTCATAATTAATCATAGATTAATTATGTTCGAGTCAAATCTCATCGGTGAATCTTTGTGAAGCGACCCAAGAGATCTCTGAATATGTTGGCAGTAAATACGGTCATCAGACTATCTGAACACGTGCGTACCCCGTACCACGTTCTTATCGATTTACAAGACATGGTTGGCTTCTAGCAAAGCACCGTGCCTACCCAATTCTCCAGAAATATTCAACGAGGAATATATGATGTTTATCAGGCATAATATACTATGTATTGCGTATTACGATCCAGTATCAGATGTCACATGCTAGGCCTGGGGTTGGAATTGTGTCTGCCCCGTACGAAGCATATATCGGATCACTAGCAACTAATCTCTGTAATCGGATAATCATGACCTAGTCATACTATCCTGATAGCTGCATCATTTAAGAGTACTAGTTATGTATCCCTACATGATCATCGTCTCCATATGACTGAAGTGATACTTCCATCTTGACATCACACCCAATACACTACGATTCTCAATAAACCCAGAAGAGGCGTACACAGAACTTGTTAAAGTTCCGGACGACCAAAACCAAAGTGTACTGATTATCGCAAGTATTAGCGATGCAAGTCTCATGTTAAGACCACATATACCTACCCTGATTCGGATTCCCATAGACACATAGTCATACTACCAATAAGATTCCGAGGAGTCTATCCAGAGCGAAACTGTTCCCATATCATCGGTAAATAGAACCTTCTATCACACTTGCATAAGTATCCAATACTTAAATATATGAGAACTATGTCGTTAAGCTTCCATAACGCGCACAAGTGTAATACTAGTATATTCCGCATTATCGATGTCCAGTCTCGATAATACTACGACTAGGGATATTTAATGATTAAACCGTTCGTGGATTAATACTGTCTCATATCTTATTAATCCGGAACTAATCATAAGGACTTTTATCATTTATATATCCAAGTAATCCAATTACAAAATGATAAAATAGCAATTTCCTTTGTCACATAGTTAATTTGTACAAAAACACAATGTCTTTTACAAATAGTGATGCTATGGGTCATAATTATCCAACATATATTTAGTTACGTAAGATTGGTGTGTAAAAAATTTGAAGATCGGTATAAGTTAAGTTTTATGAGCTTTCATAAGTATATTTTGGACTTGGAAATCAAATATTAATAGGGTTTTACGTATAAATGTTAATACATGAATTATGAGTAATAAAAGATTATAAAACTTTCTGAGTCATAATATTTCATATACGTCTCGCCCCCTGTTGTAAGATAAAAGAATTTAAATGAATTGGATAGTAAAGCTTTCAATTACATGTTTTAAGTTTTGGAAATATGCCTTGTATGCCTTATGTGATGAGACTCTACGTCGGTATAGGTGAGTACGTCTAAAGAACCTTAGGTATATAAAGGATAAAGCATAATAAGAAGTTTGAAGGATTATTAGAAATATGACAAAAATAGTTTGCATAAAGGTCATGAATTCGTAATTATATGATAGCTCATATATGTTTAGTTCATAAATGTTAATGTATGTTTGATTTGTATTCTTTTGTCATACTTGGTACGAGCATGGTTACTTACTGAGCTTCTAGCTCACACCAAACCGGTTTGTTAGTTTTGCAGGTTGATAGCCAGATCGATGAGTCATTTAAGTTTTGGAAAGTCATGCTCGAAACGACGGATCATCCAAGCTACAGTCACCTGCTCTAGAGTCATAAGGATGTCATAAGAGTCTAGGAATTATGTTGTTTATATTTTGTATCGTGTAATATACATTGATATATGTATGTTTATAAATAAAATTTTGATTCATACATGTTATTGTGAGCATGAAGCCCGTGAGTATTGATATTGATAATTGATGTATTGGATGGACCAAAGCTCATTTTTACACATTTGATGTTCATTACAGGTCGTTTTGGTGCTGGACTGCGTTATAGGTTATCTAATTTTTGGGTGCGTCATGTCCGTTTTCAATGGTTTCAATCGGAACCATTCGGTTCCAACCGGAACCGTACGGTTCTAGTTGAACCGTTTGGCCCAACGGCTAGTAGCCTTGAGTCTCTGCTACTTTAATTTTTTTGTTATAAAAGTAAAATATTAAATGTATATGTAATTACTAAATTACCCTTAGTAACATTAATAAAACTGCTAGTTTTATGGGCAATTTAGGTATCATAAAAATAATCCAAAAATGTATAAATATGGGTCATTCTTCATTTTTTCAACACACCAATTTACATTCTCAATTCTCTCAATTTTTTTAATTCTCTCATTCTCAATTTTCTCATCTTCAATTTCTCCTATTAATTTAATTTTACAATTCTTCAATATTAACAAAAAATGGCAAGCTCATCTGAGAACATCATGTCCAATGTGCCAATCCAAGAGAGCGACCAAAGTATCGGTACCCGGAGAAGAGATGTTAAGTTTCGATCTTTCGATATTTTCAAAATCTATTTTCATTTAGTCGAGAATGAAAATGAAGGTTCAAGAGTAATATGCAACTACTGTGGTGTATCTTATAAATTTACTGACGACTATGACAATATGAACAAGCACTTGGATAAACATCATGCCGCTGAAATTGGAATTGATACAACACAAATTCAAATTGGCAAATACGCTTTATCTAGTAAAGGTGGGAATTCTTTAGATTTATTTAAATATTCTGATGCTAAAAATATAGAAGAATTTGCTAAATTTACTTGTATGACACATCTTTCTTTAAGTTTTGGTGAAAAAATTATTTTTACTAATTGTGTTCAAAATGTTTTAAATCATGCTGCCTCTGACATGCCTAGAAATACAACAAAACAATAAAATTTTAAATTATACAAAAATAGTAAAATTATTTTAAATGAAATATTTAAAAATATTGAATATAGTCTTTCTATTGGTTCTACAATGAAAGTACAAACAAAGCATTGAATTTTGTTAAAATAGGATACCCTGAACGGAATTGGAACTGAATAGGGTATCCTATTTAGATACCTGTTTTGCTCACATTATAAAAATCCATATAAAAAACCGTCCGTTTTGAAATTCTCAGTAGAACAGAGGAGTTCCGCAACTCTTGAAAGTATTTCAATCTCCCACTCAAAGCACTTTCATCAATGGAAATCGCCGGCAAAGACGGTTCAAAAATCGAACTAAAACCCTTTTCCAACACTGTGTTCGGCAGAGGCTCAGGGTTCATCACCACCGACCGTACAATCTCCCGCCGCCACGTGTCGTTCTCGCTCAAGGACCCCTCGAACGAGACCAAAACAGAGCCCAGAGCTTGTTTTGAAGTGATAGGCAAAAATCCCATCTGGGTTCGGAGCGGAATGAGCGGAGAGGTGAAAGCTTTTAGGAGAAGCGAGAAGGGTGAGGTGGTTGTTGGTGATTGGTTCTCTATTGGTGGTGGTCAAAGTCATCAGCCCCTCTGGTTTGCTGTAAAGAGAAGAAATGAGCTTGAAAAGGTGAAGGAAATGGAGGTTGGTGAATCAAGTGTGTTGCGTTTTGGTGAGTTGGAGAGTCTTGATGTATCAAATATTGACCCTCTCAAAGGTATGATTTTTAATTGTGTATTAATATTTGGTTGACATTTGGATTATGTAAATGATTTGTTCGGGCGGCCTGAGTTGGGTGCTATTAGACCAAATGTTGCCTTAAATTTTCGGCTCAACGTGAGTTCTTAAAAGTTTGAAATTTCTTTAGATTTGGGTAATTGGGTGCCTATTAGACCAAATTTTGAATCCTGCCAGCAGGCTGTGTTGACTGTCGCGATGGCAATCTGTGTGCTTTGTTAAAAAAAAGTGATTGGAATGTGTTATTATTTTCTAATATTATGTTTAAATTTCTGTGAACGAAATTTCCGAGATTATTTGAAATGCAATGAAGAGAAAATATTGAAGTAAACTTTGTATCTTCAATAGAGGATTTTGAATTGCCTTTAAAAATGCTTAGGTCATGTTAGAAATGAAAAAAGTTTAGCACTGTTAGATTTCGGATGCTTGTGAATAGATTATTTAGATTATTAATTATTCAGATGGGAGTAAAGTGAAATTATGTTCCTCTGTTGTAGAAAGTTTATAATGGGTATAGTTCATGTAAATGCTTTCTTTATTAATTTATGGAGCAAACAAGATCATTTTGGTTTGATGATCTTATATGCTTAGACATATATGATGTGGAAATGATGCAGAATTTTGATGAGTACCCTATAAGATCTTTTGTTATGCAGAGTTTGGTTTTCTTGTGATTGGGCATGAGTTTGATCAGTATCCCAAGGAAAAGATCTGGGACATGAAAAACTGGGACTGGTTTCTTGAGGAACCCAGAAAAGATAGTGATGAAGACGATGAGGTTTCTGATACAAGGAAGAAGAGGGGTCTGAGGAGAAAGAGAGGGAAAGCTACAAAGAAAGATGACGTTGAAGATGACTGGACAGGAGAAAGTGAAGAGGATCTAGAGGTGATTGCGAAAGTAAAAAAGATTCCGCGACCAACATATTCTACTAGATCAAAAGATCGTGGCAAGCTGCAAAAGGGTATGGGAAGTTTGGTGCAGAAGAAATCTACCCCTTCACGTGCTGAAGAGAGCGAAGATGAAGATGAAGATGATCCTACTTTGGATGGCTTTTTAGTTGATGATGAAGAAGAGGAACTAGAAGTGGAAAGTGATGTGGATCAAGAAGAGGAGGATGAATTCGATGATGATGATGATGTCGGTGATGACTGAAGTTGCTGAGCACTGGTTCTGGGAAATTTACATCGCATATGCCATATGTCGTGTATGGAAATGGATTTGGTATTGTTGAACCTATCCAGAGGTAATCATGGTGTTTCTGTTACTGTATATAATGGGAATGAATGATAGTTTTCTTGTTCGTGTAAGCAAGAGAAAGGTTACGGAAATGCAATTACATGTGCATATCTTGCCAAATAAAATTGTTTCTTGCGATGGAAGAAAAAAAGCAAGAGAAGGAAACAAGTTGTAAAATGTTGTATTCTAAGGTCTCCAAGTTACGAAACCTTGTCCTCTACTCACATTTTGACTCCTCGAATCACCAGAATCTCTCAGATAACCAGCTTCTCAAAACATCGCCCATCATATTCTTATTGTTGATATCCAACTTTCGCTCAAAAAATGCTAGGCATCCTCAGTCGTGTCAGAATTTATTTTTATAATTATTTTTTATTTTTTGTGTGTGTTAGGATCATTGAATGAGATAAAAGAATATAATTGAGCCTCACTGTTATTGTGGGAGCTCGAATTCCTGCCCTTCAATATTTTGACACAAATTTTTAGACATTGATCCAAATATATAAAATTAAATAATTCTACATTTACATAACTATGATAATTTGCATGTTTTTTTTTATTATTAAAGATTAATGTAAAATTTCATTAATTAATCACATCATTTATGATGTAATTACACGACTATTTCATTGAGAGTATGTTGATGGTGGTTTTCAGTCCCGAGAAACTTCGAAGTCTGAAGAGGGGCAAAATGAGTTTTACATTTAACAGATAAAAGTCCAAGGTCATTGTGAAGATAAGAGGTCAGATAGAGGGGTCCAGGCCCAAGGGGCATAGACATCTGGCCCGACGAGGATATCAGAATTAGTTTGCACTTGATGCCCGACCCGAGGTGGAAAGATGTTCAGGGAAGATGAGGGGAGTGAAGGTCTCAGCACCGACCGACCTGGTGGGACTGGTTGATCATCTCAATTTCTCGACCCGAGGATGGGGGTCGGGGTTGTAACATTGTTTTCTTAAATGGGCGACGTAAGCCCTAAACGGAAGTTTGGGTTTACCAAGGGTTGATAGGATAGAAGTAGGCCAGCGGCTGATGGGACGGAGTAAGGCTGCGAGCTTATTAACTAACACATGCAATCGCGTGGGAGCAGTTACAGTACAAGCTTACACTGTGGCATAGCGTGTAGCAGTTACCAAAAGTGGCTTATTGCACCCACCATCAAACAATGGGACATATCACGAAGAATTGTAAGGATCTGCAAGAACAAGTCGAAGACCTAGTGAGAAATGGCTACCTTAATGAGTATATTGATCATGAGGTCATGGGGATGAGGCAGCGCCAGTAGCAGAGTCATCTGGCTGGGTATCTATCACCCGAAATAGCTGGACGATACCCGGCTTAAGAAGCCCTGAAATGCAAAGATGCGGAAGAAATGTTTCCAATAGAGCCTCTCTTAGAATGACCTTCAAAGAGTTGTAAAAAGGACAATAGATCCCAAGAATATGAATATGGCTTTCATTTTTCAAATAACAACTTGTTCCCCATGCTTATTTATTATTTCGATGGGAAAGACGTGTCCAATATTTTTGGGAGATACTTATGATCGGGATACATCAAGGGGTGTGGGACCTATGGGAAAGACGCGAAACTCGTGGCACGCCAATCCTTGGTGTCATTATCAAACCCTCAGGCTGGAGCGTCAACACCCAATGACTTACACCTTCGGGGAATTCGGAATACATATAAGGGTGCATGGCAGGTGGGAAAAGCGCGAACCCCTCGTGGCACGCCAATCCCAGGCATCATTATCAAACCCATGGGTCAAAAGGTTAATACCCAATGCCTTGTACCTTTGGGGAATAAATCAAAATGACATGCATGACTTTTGGCTCCTCGGGTATCCAGAGCACACTCGACGAAAGAGTCGACACAGCGCTTGGTGCCCCTTGGTAATCATCACATGCACAGATTGAAGACAGTTGAGATACTACGGTATCGTTGGAGGTGCATAGCACAAGAAGGGCCCACGAGCCTTCATGGCATTTGTAGCCTCGTAAGGTGCATAGCATGGGGAAGGTCGGAGAGCCTCCATGGAGTTTGCAGCCTCGGGTTATGCCTAGCACATGGAGGAAGAATGCCCCCGTGGCGTTGGTCATCTCATTTCGGACCTGTCAAGCATAGCAGATGAAGGCAGGAAGGCCTCCGTGGCGTTTGCGGGACTGAGGTTTTTTCCTAACATGCGGACATTCCCTATAGAGTTGGTCACCCCTCCGGTCCATAGCTCGGTTCGTCGGGACATTGGACTATAAGGTTCAAGATTGTTGTTTTGGGTAACATAGGGGAGGACACTGTCTCAGGTTCCCTTGTTTCTTTTTGGGTCTATAATGTGCTATGTCACTTTTTGTTTTCGTTTTCGTTTTGATGGATGACATGAAGTGGGACGTCATTTCCAGTCTCTATAGTGATTACCGGAGGTCGAAAATCTTCTTTCGAGGTTTTAATCTTGGAAAGGAATTTGATGGCTCAGGGCTGCCTTCGTTCCGTCAAGGCCATGTTGATGGCACAAGTGATGGAGTTGGTGCTTGGAGTGTCAATCCGAATTGTACATTTTATTATTTATTAATAATATAACTACATTTTCATTTCATACCTTATCATTATGCGTATCAGATTGATATATAAATATGCTAAGAATGACATCGACCTTAGAATAGTTTTGACACTAGGTGTAAACTATTCTTAAAGTAAATATTCCTAGTCGTTGGTTTTAGAATACGGTTGAATTCCTATAACCTAGAAGACTAACACATGTCGTATATTGGAATTGGAGTTCCAATGGTTTAACCCGATGTACCATGAGTTTTGGAAACTCGTATAGACATGTGGGTATTCGTTGAAGCGAATATTGAATGACTCACATGTGATTCCTAATAGTTGGAAGTACACACCACCGTCAATAGGAATCTCCTCGAGTTGAGTAGCATATGTAATCCTTTGATTATAGGATAACATTGATTTTGTGTGAGATCCTCCACACTTTGATGCCATGTATGTCAGAAACCTTTCATAGTCTGGCCTCTAGATGTTCTTTGGGTGTGGACTGATGCACTCAGCAATCAAGTGCGAAGCAAGATAGGATCTGTCGGCCCATATTTATACCATAAAGGGGTTTAGGTATCCATTAGGAGTGGGCATCAGATTGGATCAGACTGCCGAATCCGATCGAACTGAAATCAGTGGATTAGTAAGATTTCAGATCAGATCGGATAAAATCTGATCCGATCCGATCATTTTTTTTGGGTTAAACACTTCCAAAATGAAATCGTTTTGGAAGATCTAAAACAACATCGTTTTATGCGTCTTAAATTAGGTCTCAGCACAGCAGTCAACTCTCAACTCTCAAAATCAAATCTTTATCTTCATCTTCGTGGATTCGTGGCGTCGTCCATCGCCGAATCTTTAAAGTTCAAAAATTCTTCTTCAATCTTCAATCTTCAATCTTCGGCCTTCGCCTCGGTCTGATTTCATCAATACCTGAAAGTGAAACCACCATCCATCGCCATGCACCGGTTCGCCCATTTCGATTTTCGAAGCAATCTTTTTCAAACTTAATTCTTCTTCAACTTCAATCTTCAATCCTCGCCACTCGACAGTCGCCTACTCATCTCGGATTCGGCAGCCTTCGAGTGAATCAGACTATCAGTCTTCAATTCAAGGTTGGATTTTGAATTTTGATGGTTTGTCGTTTGCATGTATATATTGGATTAGTGGTTGCATGTATGTTTATAACTTTTTTTAACAGTAATAATGGAAGATTGATGATGAATTGATGTTTGATGATAGTCGATAGATGTGCTGATGTGGCCTTCTGGGGAATTTGTACACTGTTATGTATTCTGGCATTCTGGGGAATTTGTTTTGTTTTAAACTGTCTAACCGAGTCTTTCTACTTTGGTTTAATAACTTTGATTCAAGTTACTGAATTCCATATCCTTTTCTGTATGTTATTATTCAAGTACACATGGAAGTGAATTTATTGACCGACTCTGTCTTCCTCATTTTTATCTTATGCTTATGATTCAAGTTACTTTATTGCGGGTGTCATAGATTGGATAATGGAATTGCACACTGAAAATCATGTTTAATTTTTATCTTAAAAACTTATATTATTGTTGCCATGCATCTTATTTTGTTTCTTTACTTAGCCGCTTCATGTTGCTACTGTTGTGCATTGGTTTAGAAGAGTTCAATTGGGTTTATTACTTCATCTGCTTGTCAAAAATGAGAAATGACTACTTGTGGTTGTGGTTTTGTCAGTTCTATTTATTTGACTTATTTGTTTCTTTGTTTTGTTGTTGCTCTTCATTGTAGATGAATGGGTGATGAGTGGTATTTATATCACTATTTCCCACTCATTTAACTTAATATTTTGTATAGTTTCTTGAGTTTTGTGAACGTTTTGATGTGTTTTATTGTTATTTTGCAGATTAATAAAGTTTGGACAGCACTGGAGGCAATTTGGGGCAAAACCGGACAAAAATGCGTCAACAGGGATATTTTAGTCTTTTTCGCGTCGCGCCGCCCAACTTTCAGCGTCGCGACGCCCCGAGTGCGCCGGTTCTGCTAAAATGCGCCATGGTCAACGGGTCAACAATTTGAAAAGTTTGACTTTGCTAAAATGCGCCGTGCCACGTGTCACCATCACATCCGATCTGCTAACGTGCGCCGTGCCACGTGTCAACATCATATGCTGCCGACACTCTGACATGACACGTGTCGCCTCGTCATCAGCCATGTCATCAGTCAACGAGTCAACCTTGCCACGTGTCAAGCCACGTCATCAGACACGTCAGCAAGTCAACCGAGTCAACTTGCCACGTCAGCCTCACCAAATCAGAGCATGACACGTGTCGCCACGTGTCGCAATCCTATTGTGCCGACAAATGCAACACACCCTACGCCACGTCAGCGCCACGTCAGCGCCACGTCATCGATGACGTCATCACAATAATTGAGAATTAGCCGCCTTGACACGTGTCAGTTGCACAGTTAGCCGCCTCGCTACGTGTCGCCGTCCCATTGTGCCACGTCGACATTTGAGCGTCGCGACGCGCAAATCCTTGGCGTCGCGACGCGAGAACATGCCCGAACAGTAAATTATTTTTCCTATAATTCAGCGCGAATTTTCATAATTCAATATACCTTTCTCTCTCTTGATTTCTCTCTCTAGAGAGAGTTTCTCTCTCTAGAATTTTTATTTTTTTTTAGTTTTTTATTTTTTAGTTTTGTAAATATTTTAATTACTTTTTGTAATAATAGTAATTTAATTTTTACTTTTTACAGTTTTTACTATTCACCATGTTGAAGTAACTTTTTCAGCTAGGGTGAAAGGTAATTCTTTTATTATTGCTATTTAGATTAATCTCCCTTAAAAATAATATATTCACTATTTAAAATATTGACTTAATAAGAATACCGCTATATTGGTCGGTTGGTAATATTATTTTAATCTGTTTTAAACCTGACTAATCAAGGATACCGCCAGACTGGTCGGTTGGTAAATTTATTTTTGGTTCCGCCTTAATGCTGGTTGGACTTAATTTGACTTAATCCGGATACCGCCAGACTGGTCGGTTGGTAATATTATAACACAGTTTATATATTATTTTATGGGAGATATCTAAATTAGTAGTAGTAAAAGTAATTCCTTTTACCTTAGCATTTTATTTTATTTTATTTTACTTTTCAGTATTTTTATTTTATGTATTTTATTTTTATAGTCCTAGTTATGTGTTAGTTAATTAGGGGTTGTGATGACTTTTAATATTACCGGTTTATAAGGGATTATTTTATAGTTGGGTAATTTAAAGTTTTATTTATTAAATCTTAAGCTTAATGCTTCTTGTTGTCTGATCACCAATAAGATTGAAATGGTAAATCTAAAATGAACTAGACATAGGGATTTTAGGTTTCAGCCTTAGACTTAATAGCTCACGATCTTCCTTGAGGATAGATAACCTTTAATAGATTTCCTTACAGGATAGGAATATACCTGTCGGGCGGGGGTAGCCATAATTGGAACTTAAACTTAATGAATCCAGATAATTGGTTGACATAGACATATGGTTCAATTGGGTTAAACTGGGTATTTGTGTTCTGACCATCGGAAGAGGCTTTTACATAATTTAGTGTTCCAGGTTATAAATCAATATATTACCAACTTTAAGATAACCACTTCATCTTTAAAATGATATTAAAAGAAATCACAACCTTAAATCTTTGTGTCTTTTATTATTTTCCTTAGTATTTTCTTTTATCTTTTTATTTATTTATTTAGCAAATCTTCAATCAACCAAATCAATCAAGCAATCAATTCCATTCTCCCTTTAATTAGATATTTGTAATTAAATAGATTCAATAATTAATAACAACAGTAGAAATTAAGTCCTCGTGGGATCGATATTTTTATACTACTTGAACGATACGTGCGCTTGCGTTATACGTGTGTGTTTACGCCGGTCAAGTTTTTGGCGCCGTTGCCGGGGACTTATATTTCTTGAGTTGTTAATTTTGAAGCTATCTAATTTACTTGTATCTAATTTTCTTTATTTTTATCTGTAATTTTTATTTCTTCCTTTTGATTTCAGGTGACTTAAAATGGAACATTGCTGGGAGATTGAGAAATTAAGAGCCTTACAAGAAGATACACCCCAATCTGGGAGCAACAGTCCGGTTTTCTGAGGCCTGTTGTCGAGCCCAATGATTATCACTGGATGCCAGAACCAAGCAACCCTACATTGCTCAACAGAATTCAATGTGGAGATGTGACATATGTAATGGTGACCACCCGAGCGATTATTGCGAATACAACTACTATCCAGGGTGGCAGAACTATCAAGATCCTTCATGGTACGAAGAGCCATCACATTTCACAGAACCACATTTTCCATCTTATCCACCATCTTCCTTCGATCCTTATCAAGAACCAGAACCATTTGAGAAGATCAATTGATTCACATGTTCAGGACAGACAGCTCAATTTGATGCACAATTCAGAGTAACGCAGAATCCATGCAGAGAATGACAGATCAGATCAGACAATTCACAGAAAACCAGAACTATATACCTCAAGAACCATTCTCAGATGACACTGATGAAGCCTTCGAATACCAATCATTTTATAATGACATTTCAACAGAGGAGGAGGCTGAGCAGTATCAACAACCAGATATATCAGTTCAGGAACTTGAACCGGCAAAATCTCGATTTGATTTCTATTATTCAGATTCTGACGAGGATGAAACTGAAATATTTGTACCAACTGCATCAAAAATTGAGGATGACATTCTGTGTCCTCAAAACGAAGATCTTGGAGATTCCATTTCACAAATGTTTGAAGAAGATCAACTTGAGCCATCCAATCCAGTCAAATCAGAGGATGAAGACCTAAAATCTAACATTTCTTTTCATTCTCAGGTTGACAATTTTGAAACATGTATTTCACAGATGACAGATGAAGAACTAAATGCAGAAATTTTCAAATACATCTGTGAAGAAAAGGTGGAGCAAAAAGAGGAGCAAATGTCTGACCTTATTAAAAATCCAGAGCATTCAGGAAAAACATCGCTGTTTTGGGGAGTACAAATCAAAGATATCACCCAGAAGTTTGACAGAATGGAACTTCCATTCCAAGTCAAACATCATACTAGACCTCCTGATTTTTCTTTTTTCTTCTTTTCAGGTACTACTGGAGCAACAAAGATTAAAAAGGTGGCACGAGCACTGAATGAAACAAACTCATTTTGCCACTTTACCGTTGGAAGAGACCCTTCAAAAGCAACGCTCACGGGATTGTCTTTAATCAGACATCCAAAACGACACTCAAACCTCCTTAACAGATAAATTTCAGTCACGTCTGGCTGAAGACGAAAAATTTAGCGCTAGCAGGGAGGCAACCCATGCAATTTGTTGTAATTTATTTATTTATTATTTATTTTGTGTGAACTTTTTAATTTGTGTGTGAATTTTGCAGGAAAAATTAAAATGGAATTTATCAGGACAAAGCAAGCCAGTACAAGCGGGATTTTCAAAATAAAAACTTGACAAAATCACGAAGATACAAAGTTGATCCAGGAGACGGCCGAGTAAAAAGACACTTCTTAAGAGGCGTCCCTATGGAGTTATCTGTCACAAGACATGGTTTTGCCAAAAAAAAAAAAAAAAAAAAAAAAAAAAAAAAAAAAAAAAAAAAATCCCTAAAAATTACCGAGCGTCGCGACGCACGACCAATTTCAGAGTCGCGACACTGGTTTTGATTACAAGCCTAAAACCAGTGGCCACCACGCACAGATCACTCCTCCCTCCTCACAGATCTCACCATTTTCTCTCAACCCAGCAGCCAAATCCAACCGAAACCAGACCATCAACACAACCGAGAGCCACTACCCACCAGCCGCACCTACAACCACCACCACCTCCAACCGTGAGCAAGCCGAAACCACTCAGATCTCACCATTTTCTCCCAAATCGACCTTCCATCGACCAACCACCGCGAGCCATCCTTGCCGTGAGCAAGTCTTCACCAACCAAGATCCAGCCACCAAAAGCCGAGAACCTCCACAGCAACCCAATCGCCGAACCAGATCTGCCGCAAACCTCACCCTTGCCGAGCCGTGAACCACCAAACCGTGACTGAACCCACTGCCAAGATCCATCAAGAACGAAGCCGAATCAACCCACCAACAGCCGCACCCACCACCGTGATCCACTGCCAAAACCGACCAAAGCCGAGATACCCACACCGTGAATCACCAAGACAGTCACCAAACCCACGATCAAAACCTTCCATAATCAGATCTGATTTTTGTGGATAATTTGTGTGGTTAATTTTGAAATTGAATGTTACAGGTTTTGAAATTTTGGCAGTAAAAGGGGGATAATCGAAAAATTGAATGAGTTTGTGGTTGATTTTGTGAAATTGGAGGATTGTGAATTTGGAAGTTTAGCGGTGAATAACTGGTTGAATTCTGAGTTTAGAAATTGCCAGATCGATGGAATTTGGTAGAATTGGGGGGCGAAGAATTGAGTTTGATTTTGATATGGAGTTTGGTTGTGGCATTTGATGATTTAGATTGGTTGTGTTGGATAATCAAAAATTCAGGGGAGACTCTGTCGAATTTTTCTGAAAAATACCAAAGTTGGGATTTGATTGATAATAATTTTTTAGGGTGAATTTTGGGAAAATTTTGAGTTTTTAGAGGTGATTCTGCCAAAATTTTTAATGGTAAAATAACAATCGTGGTACGAATCGTAATTTGGACATAAATCTTAATCGGTAACTTTTCCTGTAAAATTTCAGCTGATCAGGTATGATTTTCTACACTCTTCTTCTACTGTTTAAGACATTGGGGACAATGTCTCATTTAGGTTTGGGGGAGGGATTTAGTTGATTAGTACCTTGTTTTTAGTTTGTATGTCGTTTTTATTTTTAGTTCAAAATTTTTCGAAAAATACAAAAAAAAATTGAAAAATTTTCAAAAAATTACAAAAATATTTTGCATTTTTGTGTTTTTATTTTGACTAAAAGGTGGAATTGGTAAAAGATAGCCGAGTAAGGAATTTCCACTCCTGAGACGTATCTCAAACCTATTTCAAAATAAGTTAATTTTTGTTTATTTCCTTTTGAATTATTTAATTTGTGAATTCTCCTTAACACTGACTAAAATGAATCTTCATATGTTCAGTTGACAGGTATTATGAACTTACATGGAAACATACGGACATGAGCTAAAATTGAAAAGTTTGTAATATTCCGTGCTATAGTTTAATTGGAGGAAGCATCTCTAAATAGTGATGGAGTAAAAAAAAAAAAAAAAAAAAAAAAAAAAAAAAAAAAAAAACGTCTGAGATCCGAGTTATTAAGTCTGTAAGGGTATTTTAATACCTAGTGCCCTAAAACCAACTGGTTTGGGAGTCATTGGCCCAAAGCTCGTTACATGGATCGAAGATGCTGCAAAAATACATATTTATCTGAAGTCTGAGTAATTAAGTTCGTAGGGGTGTCTTAACACTGGTGCCCTAAAGCCAACTGGTTGGGAGCCACCGACCCAAAGCTCGCTACATAGACGGAAAGTATTGTATATAAATAAAAAATAGAGAAAAAAAATCAAAGAAAAAATCAGAAAAATCAGAAAATTATTCCATTGCTACAAAAAGGTGTGAAATCTGATAGAACTTTAGGACAAAAATATTACTCTCTTATCAACTGCACTTATGACTGTTGTGGGCAAAAATGAATGATTAATATTTTGTTGGCTGTGTATATGGAGAATGGTAAAAACAATCGGAGAATTTACTTATTCGGTAATTTAGAAAGAAACAAAACAACTAGTAACTTGGAGTAGATTTTTCACTTGATTAGTCACTTTCTTTCTTTATTCTCTTTTCGCTTGTCTTTTTGCTTTTGTGTGCATTAGTTTCAATACCTTTTTACTTTTGTAAAATGTTTGTGGGTATCATTGCTGTAAACCCTCACGAGACTACACTCGTCCACTAGGGACACCTAGGGGTTTAAAGGCTTGTTGCATATGCTAAATGTAACCGTGATCCCTACGAAAGTGGCTTAGTTAAATTTTATTATATTATTTTATTCTGTATTTTGCTCGAGGACTAGCAAAATGTTAGGTTTGGGGGTGTGATGAGTGGTATTTATATCACTATTTCCCACTCATTTAACTTAATATTTTGTATAGTTTCTTGAGTTTTGTGAACGTTTTGATGTGTTTTATTGTTATTTTGCAGATTAATAAAGTTTGGACAGCACTGGAGGCAATTTGGGGCAAAACCGGACAAAAATGCGTCAACAGGGATATTTTAGTCTTTTTCGCGTCGCGCCGCCCAAACTTTCAGCGTCGCGACGCCCCGAGTGCGCCGGTTCTGCTAAAATGCGCCATGGTCAACGGGTCAACAATTTGAAAAGTTTGACTTTGCTAAAATGCGCCGTGCCACGTGTCACCATCACATCCGATCTGCTAACGTGCGCCGTGCCACGTGTCAACATCATATGCTGCCGACACTCTGACATGACACGTGTCGCCTCGTCATCAGCCATGTCATCAGTCAACGAGTCAACCTTGCCACGTGTCAAGCCACGTCATCAGACACGTCAGCAAGTCAACCGAGTCAACTTGCCACGTCAGCCTCACCAAATCAGAGCATGACACGTGTCGCCACGTGTCGCAATCCTATTGTGCCGACAAATGCAACACACGCCTACGCCACGTCAGCGCCACGTCAGCGCCACGTCATCGATGACGTCATCACAATAATTGAGAATTAGCCGCCTTGACACGTGTCAGTTGCACAGTTAGCCGCCTCGCTACGTGTCGCCGTCCCATTGTGCCACGTCGACATTTGAGCGTCGCGACGCGCAAATCCTTGGCGTCGCGACGCGAGAACAGTGCCCGAACAGTAAATTATTTTTCCTATAAATTCAGCGCGAATTTTCATAATTCAATATACCTTTCTCTCTCTTGATTTCTCTCTCTAGAGAGAGTTTCTCTCTCTAGAATTTTTATTTTTTTTTAGTTTTTATTTTTTAGTTTTGTAAATAATTTTAATTACTTTTTGTAATAATAGTAATTTAATTTTTACTTTTTACAGTTTTTACTATTCACCATGTTGAAGTAACTTTTTCAGCTAGGGTGAAAGGTAATTCTTTTATTATTGCTATTTAGATTAATCTCCCTTAAAAATAATATATTCACTATTTAAAATATTGACTTAATAAGGAATACCGCTATATTGGTCGGTTGGTAATATTATTTTAATCTGTTTTAAACCTGACTAATCAAGGATACCGCCAGACTGGTCGGTTGGTAAATTTATTTTTGGTTCCGCCTTAATGGCTGGTTGGACTTAATTTGACTTAATCCGGATACCGCCAGACTGGTCGGTTGGTAATATTATCACAAGTTTATATATTATTTTATGGGAGATATCTAAATTAGTAGTAGTAAAAGTAATTCCTTTTACCTTAGCATTTTATTTTATTTTATTTTACTTTTCAGTATTTTTATTTTATGTATTTTATTTTTATAGTCCTAGTTATGTGTTAGTTAATTAGGGGTTGTGATGACTTTTAATATTACCGGTTTATAAGGGATTATTTTATAGTTTGGGTAATTTAAAGGTTTATTTATTAAATCTTAAGCTTAATGCTTCTTGTTGTCTGATCACCAATAAGATTGAAATGGTAAATCTAAAATGAACTAGACATAGGGATTTTAGGTTTCAGCCTTAGACTTAATAGCTCACGATCTTCCTTGAGGATAGATAACCCTTTAATAGATTTCCTTACAGGATAGGAATATACCTGTCGGGCGGGGGTAGCCATAATTGGAACTTAAACTTAATGAATCCAGATAATTTGGTTGACATAGACATATGGTTCAATTGGGTTAAACTGGGTATTTGTGTCTGACCATCGAAGAGGCTTTTACATAATTTAGTGTTCCAGGTTAATAAATCAATATATTACCAACTTTAAGATAACCACTTCATCTTTAAAATGATATTAAAAGAAATCACAACCTAAATCTTTGTGTCTTTTATTATTTTCCTTAGTATTTTCTTTTATCTTTTTATTTATTTATTTAGCAAATCTTCAATCAACCAAATCAATCAAGCAATCAATTCCATTCTCCCTTTAATTAGATATTTGTAATTAAATAGATTCAATAATTAATAACAACAGTAGAAATTAAGTCCTCGTGGGATCGATATTTTTATACTACTTGAACGATACGTGCGCTTGCGTTATACGTGTGTGTTTACGCCGGTCAATGGGTTTGGAAGCTCATCCAACAGTAGTGGGTCAGAATCAGATTCTTTTGATGTACAATTAACAGAATTAAGGAAACGGAAGGGAAAAGGAAAATTTTCATCAAACTCTGATAGACCGCCACTGTCAAAAAAACTTGATTCATCGCCATCAATCACATCAGTAGTAACTAAAGCAAGAGCTAGAAGATTTTAAGTGTGGAAAGTTTTCCGCATGAGTGAAGATAATCTGAATAGGGCTGTATGTACATATTTTCAGAAGACTTATGCTTGTAGTGCAAAGGATCGGTTCACAACCAACTTGAAGAGGCATATGGAGACTTGCAAATCGTACTTGGCTTATTGTGAAGAATAATGTGTTTTGGTTAGGGTTGGTGAAGAGGGAGGCAGTAGTGGAAATCTCACCATAAGAGACAGTTATTTCAATCAAGCAGCGTGTCGGAAAGCAGCTGTGAAGATGATTATTGTTGATGAGCTACCATTTAGCTTTATAGAGAAAAAGGGTTTTTGAAATTTCTGTAGTGTTTCCGTCCCTCGTTTTGATGTCCCATCTCGTAGGACTATAACTAGAGATATCCTACAGTTGTATGCTGATGAAAAAGTTATGTTGAAGAGTATTTTATCTGCGGGTCATCAGAGAGTTAGTTTGACCACCGACATATGGACGTCAATTCAAAACATTAGTTACATGGTTATCACTGGACATTTCATAGAAAGTGATTGGCAGTTACATCGATGAATCCTTAGCTTTTGTCCAATTAACAATCACAAATGGGACACTATCAGAAGGTTAATAGAGTCTTATTTACAACATTGGGGTATTGACATAATTTTTACTATAATTATGGATAACGTCGGTGCCAATGCTGTAGCCATCCAACAGTTGGTGAGGAAGATGAGGACATGGAGGGGAGATACATTGGTGCTTAATAGAGAGTATATGTATATGCGGTGTTGTGCTCACATATTAAACTTAGTTGTGTCTGATGGTCTGAAAGAATTGGATGACAGTATTATAGCAATTCACAATGCTATTAAATATGTGAGATCTTCTCCATCAAGATTGGAAGTATTTAAATCGGAGGTAGAATGTGAGAGGATAGAGAGTAAGGGAAGTGTCATCTTAGATGTTCTCACTAGGTGGAATTCCACCTACTTAATGTTGAATGCTGCATTAGACTTCCAGAAGGCCTTTGATCGAATGATTGATGTTGATGGTCACTATGCTCCATATTTTAGAGATGATGAAAATGTGAGCAAAATGATTGGGCCCCCTACAGATATGGATTGGGAGAAAGCTCAAGACTTTGCTGATTTTTTGGAGATTTTTTATGATGTAACAAATATGTTCAGTGCCTCATCTACCGTCACCTCTTGTTTCACCTACAATGAGATTTGCAAGATTCATACTAGCTTGAAAGACCTGGCGCGTAATGAACATCCTCTTTTGCATGATATGGCCATATATATGAAGATGAAATTTGATAAATATTGGGAGACCACTGCCAAAATAAATAAATTGTTGATTGTCAGTACTATTCTTGATCCACGGCGTTGTTGGGGTTGGTGCTCAGAGCGCCAATTCCCGGTTGTATTTCTGTTAAATACTTCTGTAAAACATTATTATTATGAATAATATATTGAGTTTCTATAATATAATCTATTATTTCTATATGGTAAAGACGTAATGACCCGAGAATGATTAGTCATGATACAGTTGCAAAAGCGTCGCAACGGACATTGAGTAGTATCATGACGTTGTCATTCTCAGACAGTTCCTGGTCAAGGTTTACACTACTTGGTCAGTATAGTAAACCCGTTGAGACCGGTACATGTCGTATACTGGAATATATGATTCCAATGGTTTCTCAATGAATCATTAGTCTTGGAGACTAGTATAGACGTGTAGGTGTTTATAGCGGATAAACACTGAACGACTCACCGAAGATTCTTAATGGATGGTACACCAGCGTCAATAAGAATCTTCTTGGGTTGAGTAGCACTTGTGATTCTTAGACTTGAGATGCCATTGTGGGCGCATGAGACATCTTCTACACTTAGACGGCAGTCACGTCACCGATCTATTAAGATCAGACCTCCGCCTGTTCGCTGGGTGTAGATAGATCCTCAGGGTGTCCTATGTGTATCAAGATAGGATCCGTCAGTTCTGTGTACCAGAGCATAGGTAGTCCATATGATTAGCAATCAGATAAATCCATGGGCCCGTGGTAAAGTTTAGAAGCTAGTTCTAAACATTCTTTTGAGATTGCTAATAGAATAGTCGACTGGATAATCCCGATAGAGATTGACGTTTGCATCTATATCTCTGGGATTTATCCGGATACCTGTGACGGAGGAATTATACATTTGCCATGACCTTGACCTGTATGGTTCAGCGAGATTATCCGTGATCGTCATAATCTACGGGTGGATAGATTATGGACACGAAATTAGATTTTGTGACGGATATACCTGAACCTAGAGAGTCTCAATAATGAAACATACTCGTAGAGCACTAGAGCAACATTAATAAATAATATTGATTATTTATAAAGTCATTTAATGGTTAAACGCAAGATACATGCTAAAGGACCCGATAGTCATTTACGTAATTATTGTGTATTTATATTTAATACTTGATTAATTTAAATACACATTAATTAATAGTCAAAATGAGTTGTTTGACTTTTATCCTAAATGAATATATGTTTTTAATATTTAATGTAAATATTATACATATATTTAATATTTGTATTTGATTAATAATTAATTATTTAATTGTTAAATGATTAAATTAATTAAAATATAAATATCTTACATTAGGATATTATGATTAATGATATTAGTTGCCTTTGTTGACTTTAGTTAAATATCTAATAAAGTGTTTTTTGAGATATTTAATAAAGTTAACCAAATTCACTTGAAATGTAATTGAAATTAATTTTACTTGTTTTTGTCTAATGTAATTTCGGCCATAGACCAAATGAACAAGTATAAATTGATTTTCATTTCATTTAACATTTAACCTAATACACTTTATCAAAACAAACTCCATTGAAGCAAACTTGGAAAGCTTGAGAGAAGAAAGAGATATCAAGAAAAGCTTGGATTTTAGTTAGTTTTCAAACTTGCTATTAGAGAGGAATATGTCCTTAGGTTCTAGGCTTCAACATGTGATGTTCTTAGAATATTTATTTCTTTATTTCTTTGTGTTTTTGTTGATGGAAGTTTGAATGAAGTGTTGAGCATGTATGGTGAAGAAAGGTTGTAACTATTGTAGTTATAAGTATTCTTTTAAGGTTTTTGAAACCATGTTGCTATTCTAGAGTTGTTGACCCACTCTTAAATGACCTAGATTTGATCTTGAGTTGTTTCATTGTGTTGAGACTTGAATTGGATGGAAGAATGATGATTGAAGTAATTGATTTAATGTATTTGGTCTAATTTGTCCAATTTGAGGAAATTGAAAAATTAGGGTTTTTTAACTAATTCCAAATTTGGGGGTTTTCATATATGTTGTGTATTTATGTGTGTATATGATGCATATAAAGTTTCATGTTGATTGGATATCATTTGGATGTGTCTTGAAGCATGAAAGTGCAAAATGCACAAATTGGACACCAAATGGTGCTCACGGCTTTTGAGTAAGAAATTGGGGATTTTGGTTGCTTTGGTGTTTTGATATTTTGAACATCATAAGTTCATCTTAGAAATGATTTAGAATCATTCAAAATTGATTGATCAATTTCGGACTAAAACGGACAAAAATACAAAGCAAGGGTAATTTGGTAAATTCACTTAAAATTGTTTTATTGAATTATTTTCATAATTTGATTATTGGAATATTAAATAAATATGTTTATTTAATTAATCCGAGAAAAAGTTTTGAAATCTGAAAATCGGATTTTCACCGCTTCCGCTGCGTTACCGGATTCACCCCTAAATAACCCCTTCAGGCGTAAGATGACATTTTCCTCTGTTTGCTTTGGTATACTTTTTGATATAATAATGTGAAGATAGAGGAAATGAGAAAGTCTACTACATATTTATTAAAAAGATTATACGATATGTATAATGATTGGTATGGCATAAATGGGTTGTTTGTTGATGGTGATGGATCAAGGGCTGGTGGTGTAACTGATGTTGGTAGATATGGGTCTAGTGTTGGTATTATGACACAATCTCAACCGTTTGTTAGACCGCGAGCACAAGATAGAATGCGTAAGCGTAATACAAGCGTGCAACCTGATGATCCATTTCAGGTTTTTTAGACTAGTCATGCCATTCATCAGGAGGAAAGTACTGAGGTTGATATGTATTTGATGGAACCCTATGAGACTAGTCGTGACCCTAACTTTAGCGTTCTGATGTGGTGGAAAACAAATAATGGCAAGTATCCAATTTTGGCTAGGATTGGTCGTGATATTTTTGCAATGCCAGTATCGACAGTGGCATCTGAATCGACATTTAGTACGGGCGGTCGTGTTATTGACAGTTTTCGAAGTTAATTAACTCATGTTATGGTAGAGGCTCTAATTTGCACTCAAAATTGGATATGGAATAAGCTTACAATTGACAAAACAAATGAAGTGGAAGTCATGCTATTGGAGTCCGAGTACTACGAAAAGCTTGAGGAAGGTAAAAAAAAAAACTTATTATTTTGTTTTGTTAATTTTTATTGTGAATACCATAAAATGCAAACTTATAATAAGTTTTTTTTTTTGTTTTTTCTTTGAAGAATATCGTAAATTACAATCTGAATCCCAATCACTGGGTCATGTTGCTGGCAGTGGAGTTTGAGTCAAATTTTGTAAGTCTCTCTCTCTCTTTCAAGTTTCAAATTTTCATGACAATTTCAGTTTGAGTCAAATTGTATTTGTGAACTTTGATGATGGGTATATTTTAGTTTCTTCATATACATTTAGTGTGTTGATTGTGTTTGATGATTGATAATAGATGATCGTATTTGTGAACTTTGATGATGGGTATATTTTAGTTTCTTCATATACATATAGTGTGTTGATTTTGTTTGATGATTGATGATAGATGATTGTTTGTTCATGTACAGGTTTGCTCCCAATTTGTTGCTCATGAAGTAGAAATGACCCATACATTTTTTTTGTTTGTAAACTGTTATTAATCATGTTGATTGATATGGAAGTTATATTGTAGGGAGTCCGGGGACAGTGAGTGGGCTGCTATTGAGGATAGGTCAATGTGGATTTGATGCTGCTTCTATTGGAGTCATGACTTCTGCTGTTTTATTAGTTTGTTGGTAACTTTGCTTTATTAATTTCTATAACATCAGAGTTGTCTTTTCATTCAACCAGCTTGCATTTTGAGTTTCCCATCAGAGTTGCATTTTGAGTTTCTATATTTGTTATAACATCATAGTTGCATTTTGAGTTTCTATATCTTTTGTTTCTATATCTGTTTTTTTCGAAATGTAATATGTATTAAGCCATCTTGCATTTTTAGTTTCCCAGTTGGACTTTTTATGTAGAAGAGGTGGAATTTTAGCATCAAAAGTCATATGATTATAAATGATTATTTGGGATGAAATGTTAATCAGTTACTGTATGTATCAATTCACTATGCGGTGCTTAATGTATGAAAAAGATTATTTATTGTAGCCAGTCTAATCGTGTTTGGCTTATTAAGCTCCAAGTTGTGGTTTTATTGACATAGCTAAGCATTTCTTAGAGAATAGAGATTGAAGTATGGATTCAAATATATGAAAATTGGACTGGCTGAAACTAAAAATTCGGATTATCTGTTAATTTATTATTGTAATATCTGATTCTGATATTTCAAATTCGGATCCCTTATCAAATTCGGATCCCTTATTAAATTCGAATCCCTTATCAAATTCGAATCCCTTATCAAATTCGGATCACTTATCAAATTCGGATCTCTTATCAAATTTGGATCTCTTATCAAATCAAATTTATCTGTCTGATAACTAATCGATTCGGTTCGAACAAATCCGATATGATTAGATATTTATCGGATCGGGTCGGATCTATTCGAGTTTGATAAGGGATTCGAACCTTATCGGATTTAATTTATTCATGTTAATCGAATCGAATCGGATTCGGATTCGGTCCGATCCGATCCGAATCCGATAGTGCCCAGGGCTAGTAGCCATGTTAGTAAGTCACAATTCTTAAAGACTTTGGCCAAACCCGATCACCTAAGGTGGATTGCATCAGTTGTAAAGAATTGTGGACATGTCGAAATGAGATGTGCACCTTGGAAACTTAACGGTGTATTCTATGTTTCCTGAGCACAACTCGGATAGCCTACGGCAGAAGGATTATTAAACATATGTGATGACCTCAACTTGTATAGTTTAGAAAGTCGTTCGTGTTCTTCACGAATTCAGAGGTGGCCGAATTGCGTACATATTAGCTAGGCTTATATGAAGAACGTGTCTGAACTTAGAGAGTCTCAATATGAATTGTACTCGTTGAGCACTTGGGTAGCCGATTAATTTTGATAAAAGATAATATCCGATATTATAATTATCAACTAAGATAATCAAGTGTTATTGGATAACATTGATTATTTACTTTGACCTAATTGGATTAATTCAATAATTAAACAATGGCTTAATTGTAAAATCATAATTATCTATACCATTTGAGGATATTATATTAATTGTAAGTATGTAATAATAGGTGGTTTTGGCTTGATTTAATTGGATTAAATCAAAGTGGCAAGCATTGAACTATTTCATTTCCTAATCCTTGGCTTGATTTAATTGGATTAAATTAAAGTGGGAGACAATGGAGATTAGTCACACCAAATTTATACATATTTGGACAAATTGGATTAAGCCCACTTAAAAGTTGATTACAACTTTTATTAATTAAAAATTGCCTAAGTTTTGCTATAAATAGCAAGCTTTATGAATGTTTTAATTACAAGTACAAATACAAGAAAATTCTTAGAGAGATTAGCCTAAGTTAGAGAAGTGTTTAAAGAAACTTGTGAGGTCTCTATATCATTTCATATAGGAGAAATCAAGATTGGATCTTGAAGTGAAGCTTGGAAGCATTGGAAACAAGATTGGATTTTGAAGTCAAGCTTGCACACCTTGGAGGTTCTCGAACAATTTCAACAAATGAGAAGTAGATTGGATCTTGCATCAAGCTTACTAGGTAATGTTTGATCTTCTCCTAAACTATGTTCATTTGTGTATTAGATGCATGATCACATAACTTAATGTTGAAATAAGGCTAATCAATTGTGTAGGATACTTTAGAAGTATAAACACAACATGCTTATATATTAGGTCAAAAAATATTCATGTTGGACATGGAACAATTAATAAGAGTTTAAAACTCTAGATTAAAACTTAGAGCTATGGCTACCATTTTAGATTCACTTGACCACCTTTAGGTGAACTAGAATTGTTCATGAGACATTTTCTTATTGGGATTCTAATTGGTTTGTGTATTAGATTCAAAATTTAAGTAAGTGCGTATTTAGAATAAATTTATATTTTTAAAAATATTTGATATTTTGAAAAACTTGATTTTTGTTCTATAACATGTGTTGATGTTGGTTTTGGTGTTAAAAATTAATTTTGGGTATTTTTGAGGTGTTTAGGGAAGACCGGAAAAAATCAGGGTAATTGATGAGTGGTATTTATATCACTATTTCCCACTCATTTAACTTAATATTTTGTATAGTTTCTTGAGTTTTGTGAACGTTTTGATGTGTTTTATTGTTATTTTGCAGATTAATAAAGTTTGGACAGCACTGGAGGCAATTTGGGGCAAAACCGGACAAAAATGCGTCAACATGGATATTTTAGTCTTTTGCGCGTCGCGCGCCCAAACCTTCCGCGTCGCGACTCCCAGCGTGCGCCGGTTCTGCTAAAATGCGCCATGGTCAACAGGTCAACAATTTGAAAAGTTTTGACTTTGCTAAAATGCGCCATGCCACGTGTCACCATCACAACGAATCCGCTAACGTGCGCCGTGCCACGTGTCAACATCATATGCTGCCGACACTCTGACATGACACGTGTCGCCTCGTCATCAGCCATGTCATCGGTCAACAAGTCAACATTGCCACGTGTCATGCCACGACATCAGACACGTCAGCAAGTCAACCGAGTCAACATGCCACGTCAGCCTCAACCAATCAGAATTTGACACGTGTCGCCACGTGTCGCCATCCCATTGTGCCGACAGTTGTACAGTCAGCCGCCACGCCACGTCAGCGCCACGTCATCGCCACGTCGCCTCCGCGTCAGCATGACGTCATCACAATAATTGAGAATTAGCCGCCTTGACACGTGTCAGTTGTACAGTCAGCCAGCGCCTTGCTACGTGTCGCCGTCTCATTGTGCCACGTCGACAAATGAGCGTCGCGACGCGCAACGCCTTAGCGTCGCGACGCGCGAACAGTGACCAAACAGTGAATTTATTTTACTATAAATAGAGGCCGAATTTTCAGTTTTCATTACACCTTTCTCTCTCTTGATTTTTATTCTTATCAACTGCACTTATGACTGTTGTGGGCAAAAATGAGTTAATAATATTCTGTTGGCTGTATATATGAAGAATGGTAAAAATAATCGGAGAATTTACTATTCGGTAATTTAGAAAGAAACAAAAACAACTAGTAACTTGGAGTAGATTTTTCACCTGATTAGTCACTTTCTTTCTTTATTCTCTTTTCGCTTGTCTTTTGCTTTTGTGTGCATTAGTTTTAAATACCTTTTTACTTTTGAAATGTTTGGGGGGTATCATTGCTGTAAACCCTCACGAGACTACACTCGTCCACTAGGGACACCTAGGGGTTTAAAGGCTTGTTGCATATGCTAAATGTAACCGTGATCCCTACGAAAGTGGCTTAGTTAAATTTTATTATATTATTTTATTCTGTATTTTGCTCGAGGACTAGCAAAATGTTAGGTTTGGGGGTGTGATGAGTGGTATTTATATCACTATTTCCCACTCATTTAACTTAATATTTTGTATAGTTTCTTGAGTTTTGTGAACGTTTTGATGTGTTTTATTGTTATTTTGCAGATTAATAAAGTTTGGACAGCACTGGAGGCAATTTGGGGCAAAACCGGACAAAAATGCGTCAACAGGGATATTTTAGTCTTTTGCGCGTCGCGCCGCCCAAACCTTCCGCGTCGCGACTCCCAGCGTGCGCCGGTTCTGCTAAAATGCGCCATGGTCAACAGGTCAACAATTTGAAAAGTTTTGACTTTGCTAAAATGCGCCATGCCACGTGTCACCATCACAACGAATCCGCTAACGTGCGCCGTGCCACGTGTCAACATCATATGCTGCCGACACTCTGACATGACACGTGTCGCCTCGTCATCAGCCATGTCATCGTCAACAAGTCAACATTGCACGTGTCATGCCACGACATCAGACACGTCAGCAAGTCAACCGAGTCAACATGCCACGTCAGCCTCAACCAATCAGAATTTGACACGTGTCGCCACGTGTCGCCATCCCATTGTGCCGACAGTTGTACAGTCAGCCGCCACGCCACGTCAGCGCCACGTCATCGCCACGTCGCCTCCGCGTCAGCATGACGTCATCACAATAATTGAGAATTAGCCGCCTTGACACGTGTCAGTTGTACAGTCAGCCGTCTTGCTACGTGTCGCCGTCTCATTGTGCCACGTGTCGCCGTCTCAAGAAACTATACAAAATATTAGGTTAAATGAGTGGGAAATAATGATATAATTACCACTCATCACACCCCCAAACCTAATATTTTGCTAGTCCTCGAGCAAAACACAAAATAAAATAAGATAATAAAATTTTATTAAGCCACTTTCGTAGGGATAACGATTGTATTTAGCGTATGCAACAAGCCTTTAAACCCCTAGGTGTCCCTAGTGGACGATTTGTAGTCTCGTGAGGGTTTACAGCAATTATACCCACAAACATTTTACAAAAGTAAAAAGGTAGTGAAACTAATGCACACAAAAGCAAAAAGACAAGCGAAAAGAGAATAAAGAAGTTAGTGACTAATCAGGTGAAATTTCTACTCCAAGTTACTAGTTGTTTTCTTTCTTTCTAAATTACTGAATAAGTAAATTCTCCGATTATTTTTACCATTCTTCATATACACAGCCAACAAAATATTTAAACAACTCATTTTTTACCCACAACAGTCATAAGTGCAGTTGATAAGAGAGTAATATTTTTGTCCTAAAGTTCTATCAGATTTCACACATTTTTGTAGCAATGGAATAATTTTTCTCTTTTTTCAGATTTTTTTTTCTCATTTTTCTCTATTTTTATTTATATACAATATATTCCATCTATGTAACGAGTGTTGGGTCGGTGGCTCCCAAACCAGTTGGCTTTAGGGCACCAGGTGTTAAGACACCCCTACGGACTTAATTACTCAGACTTCAGATATACATATATATTTTTTTACAGCATCTTTGATCCATGTAGCGAGCTTTGGGCCAGTGACTCCCAAACCAGTTGGTTTTATGGCACTAGGTGTTAAAACACCCTTACAGACTTAATAACTCGGATCTCGGATTTTTTTTTTTACTCCATTGCTTTTTGAGATACTTCCTCCAATTAAACTAGAGCACTGAATATTACAATCTTTTCAATTTTAGCTTATGTCCGTATGTTACTATATATGTTGATAATACCTGCCAACTGAGCATATGAAGATCCATTTTAGTCAATTTTATGGAGAATTTACAAATTAAATAATTCAAAAGGAAATAAACAAAAATTAACTTGTTCCGAAATAGGTTTGAGATACGTCTCAGGAGTGGAAACGCCTTACTCAGCTATCTCTTACCAATTTCACCTTTTTAGTCAAAATAAAAACACAAAAATACAAAATACTTTTTGTAATTTTTGAAAATTTTTGAAATTTTTTTGTATTTTTCGAAAAATTTTGGACTAAAAATAAAAACAACACACAACTAAAAACAAGATATTGATCAACTAATTCCCTCCCCCAAACCTAAATGAGACATTGTCCCTAATGTCTTAAATAGTAGAAGAAGAGCTTGGAAGATAGTACCTGGTTAGCTGAAATTCTACACGAAAAGTTAAAGGTTAAGATCCAGATTAATCTGACGCCTCTTACCACGATCTTCCTCGGACCAATTTATCTTTGAAAGGATAGGGTCAATTTGTGGTTCATAGGCTAAGATTTGGTCAATTAGATCCGGAGCAGTTCTGGCAGTAAATATGAGTTCTTTTAAAGGTTTTGACACGAATCCATTTCTCCGAGCATCATCAAGAAACACACAAAGAAAATCATAAAATCCATCAACGTTGTACAGCCCAATTGGTTTCTGGTGTATGTTCAGGTTCGCCCAAGATAGCACAATAAAAATTTCCTCCAATGTACCCAAGCCACATGGCAAAGCAATAAAAGCATCAGCACAGTTAATCATTTCTACCAGTCGTTCAGACATACCTGGCACGATCAGTTCCTCTTCGTTTGATGTTTCAATAAGATTTGCCTCTGCCAAGGGTTTTGGGATGATTCCCATAACATGACTGCCTCATTCTTGTATGGCCTTTGAAACGATCCCCATAAGTCCAAGATTGCCTCCGCCATATACTAAGTGCATATTTCTTGCAGCTAAGACTCGACCCAATTCTTGTGCTGCTTCTACGTATTGTGGTTTAGTACCAACACTACTACCGCAAAACACACAAATTTTTTCAACTCGTCTTCTTGAAGTGGCTTCCATGTTTTACTCTGGATGTCTTCAAAAGTGCAATGATGAGTTGAATTTATAATACCTGAAAAGGGTGAGTAAAAATAGCACAAGTATCTTCCAGAGGACGATTGTTAGCTAAACAACAAAATGAATCGTGAAAGGTCAAAAAGTCTGGATCTTGTCTATGAAAATAAAATAAAATAACAAAAGAAAATCAAATCAAAACAATTATTAAGGCAACGGAATTGTGTACGCAATACGCCACTCGCTTAGTATAAATTCATTAGGATGCGTCTCAAGAATTCATTCTTTACTCATCCATCACAAATGAATTAGCTCTCTTCTTTCTGATTGCCAAACACCATTCCTTTTGTCTTCAAATGCTCCGTTTGTGCTTTTCCTTACAAAAATAACACACAAAATTAAAAACTCTACAACATGTATACACAAAATATAAAAATAGAAATTACAACAAATTGCATGGGTTGCCTCCCTGCTAGCGCTAAATTTTTTGTCTTCAGCCAGACGTGACTGAAATCCATCTGTCAATGAGGTTTCAGCGTCGTTTTGGATGTTCGATTAAAGACAATCACATGAGCGTTGCTTTTGAAGGGTCTCTTCCAACGGTAAGGTAGCATAAAAAATTTTGTCTCATTTAGTGCTTGTGCCACCTTTTTGCTCCTTGTTGCTCCAGTGGTTCCTGCAAAGAAAGAAAGAAAATCAGGAGGTCTCGTATGGTGCTTGACTTGGAATGGGAGTTCCATTCTGTCAAGCTTCTGGGTGATGTCTTTGATTTGTACTCCCCAAAACAGCGATGTTTCGCCTGAATTCACTGGATCTTCAATTTTATCTGACAATTGCTCCTCCATTTGCTCTGCTTCTTGCTCCACCTTTTCTTCACAGATGAATTTTAAAATTTTCGTATTCAATTCTTTATCTGTCATCTGTGAAATGCATGCTCCATAAGTATCTGCCTGAGGATGTAAAGATGTTTCTAACATTAGGTTTTCATCCTCTGATACGACTGGAATGGATGGTTCAGGTAGATCTTCATCAAACATCATGGTAAAGCATGCTCCAAGATCTTCATTTTGAGGATTGAAAGTTTGATCCTCCGTTGTTGGTGCAGTTGGTACAAATAGATCAGCTTCATCCTCGTCAGAATCTGAATAATAAAAGTCAAATAGAGACTTTGCTGGTTTGGGCTCTTGAACTGATACCTCTGGTTGTTGATACTGCTCAGCCTCCTCCTCTGTTAAGATGTCATTGTGGATCTCTGGGTACTCAAAGGCTTCATCAGTGTCATCTAAAAATGCTTCTTGAGGTATGAAATTCTGGTTTTCTGTTAATTGTCTGATCTGATCTGTTATTCTCTGTATGGATTCTGTTTGACTCTGAATACTTTCGAGTTGATTCTGGAATGTTTCAAGCATTGTATCCAACTTTTCATCTCGTTTCTTGAACACATCTTTGAGCATGTCAATCATCTGATCTTCTTCTGATTGTTCTGATTGTTGATGAAGATCATTGTAGGATGGTGGATAAGATGGAAAATGTGATGGTTATTCGTACCATGAAGGATTTTGATAGCTCTGCCACCCTGGATTGTAGTTGTACTTGCAATAATCTCTCGGGTGGTTACCATTACATATGTCACGTCTCTTCATTACGTCTTGTTGAGCAAATGTGGTATTGCTTGGTTCTGGCATCCAGTGATAATTGTTGGGCTGGACAACAGGCCTCATAAAACCGGACTGTTGCTCCCAGATTTGGGGTGTATCTTCTAGTAAAGCTCAAAATCTTTCAATCTCCCAATAATGCTCCATTTTTCAATCACATGAAAAATAAAAGAAGGAAATAAAAATTACAGATAAAAGAAAATTAGATACAAGTAAATTAGATAGCTTCAAAATTAATAACTCAAGAAAAATATGTCCCCGGCAACGGCGCCAAAAACTTGACCGTCGTAAACACACACGTATAACGCAAGCGTACGTATCGTTCAAGTAGTATAAAAATATCGATCTCACGAGGACTTAATTCATATTGTTGTTATTAATTGTTGAATCTATTTATTTACAAATATCTAATTGAGGGTGAAGAGAATGATTGCTTGATTGATTTGGTTGATTTTAGATTTGTTAAATAAATAAAAAGAAAAAAG
This sequence comes from Zanthoxylum bungeanum, assembly GCA_019454045.1. Classification (NCBI taxonomy): domain Eukaryota; kingdom Viridiplantae; phylum Streptophyta; class Magnoliopsida; order Sapindales; family Rutaceae; genus Zanthoxylum; species Zanthoxylum bungeanum. The sequence goes on from SKCR01051348.1 coordinate 34,703, forward strand.
AAAATACTAAGGAAAATAAAAAAAGACACAAAGATCTAGGGTTGTGAATCCTTCTAATATCTTTTAAAAGATGAAGTGATTATTTTATGTTTGTATAATAAATCAGTTTATTAACCTGGAACACAAAATTATGCAAAAGCCTCTGTCGATGGTCAGACGCAAATACCCAGTTTAACCTAATTGAACCATATGTCTATGTCAACCAAATTATCTAGATTCATTAAGTTTGAGTTCCAATTATGGCTACCCCCGCCCGACAGGTATATGTCTATCCTGTAAGGAAATCTATTAAGGGTTATCTATCCTCAAGGAAGATCGTGGGCTATTAAGTCTAAGGCTGAAACCTAAAATCCCTATGTCTAGTTCATTTTAGATTTACCACATCCAATCTTATTGGTGATCAGACAACAAGAAGCATTAAGCTTAAGACTTAATAAATAAACCTTTAAATTACCCAAACTATAAAATAACCCCTTATAAACCGGTGATATTAAAATTCATCACAACCCCAGATAATTAACACATAACTAAGGCTAGTAAAAACTTAAAAGTAAAAGACATAAAGTAAAAATGCTGAAAAGTAAAAGACATAAAGTAAAAGCTGAAAAGTAAAATAAAATAAAATGCTAAGGTAAAAGGATCAACTTTTACTATTTACTATTTAGATATCTCCCTTAATATAATATATTAACTTGTGATTATTTTACCAACCAGTCATATAGGCGGTACCAAAATAAACCTGCCATATAGGCGGTAAGAAAATTTAATTACCAACCGACCAATCTGGCGGTATCCTTTTTAAGTCAATATTTTAAATAGTGAATATATTATTTTTAAGGGAGATTAATCTAAATAATAACAATAAAAGAATTACCTTTCACCCTAGCTGGGGAAGTTACCTCCTCATGGTGAATAGTAAAAACTGTAAAAAGTAAGAAAGTAAATTACTATTATTACAAAACGTAATTAAAATTATTTACAAAACTAAAAACTAAAAAACTAAAAGAAACTAGAGAGAGAAACTCCATCTTTACATCAAAGAAGTGAGAGAGAATGGTACAACTGAAACTGGAATTTCGCGCTCTATTTATAGGGGTCAGTAGGGGTCTGGCGTCGCGAAGCCCAGCTCGCGTCGAGACGCCCGTTTTGTCTACGTGGCACGCTCTGGTTCGTCGGCTGCAGATTTTGGATAAGGTGATAAGGTGACACATGGCAATGTGGTTGAGGCTCAATTATTGTGACACGTGGCGGCTTCTGATTGGTCGGCTCAGATTCTTATCCGCCACGTGTCAGATAGGGATAAGAGAGTCAATGATTGATGTTGACGTGGCGCTGACGTGGCGACACATGGCAAAGTGACTGTCAGCACCATAGAATTACGACACGTGGCACTTCTTGATTGGCTGATGATGACATGGCGATGTGGACGATGACGTGGAATGACACGTGGCGACGGTGATTGTCGGCACTGTAGGATGATGACGCGTGGCACGGCGCATGTTAGCAGAACGACTGTGATGGTGACACGTGGCACAGCGCACGTTAGCAAAGTCAAACTTTTCTCAGATTTTGACATGTGGACCTGGCGCACGTTAGCACTGTTCGGCGCACGTTAGGAGTCGCGACGCTGAAGGTCTTGGCGTCGCGACGCGGAAAATTACCAAAATTCCATTTTTCCAATTTTCACTGTTTTGGTCCAAATCACCTCCAGAATGTCCAGAAACTTTATTTATCTACAAAATAACACAAAACACATCAAAATATTCACAAGACTCAAGAAACTATACAAAATATTAGGTTAAATGAGTGAGAAATAGTGATATAATTACCACTCATCACTTTCTACGCCGATGTTATCATCATGCGCGATCATTCCAGCTACATAATGCTCCTCGACAGATATGTATAGCTTCATTGGTCGTTCTAGTACGGGAGGTACCATCACCGGTGACTTCGCTAAATAGTTTTTTAGGCTCTCGAAGGCTCTTTGATGTTCTTCTGTCCATATGAAATCGTCATTTTCTTTTAGCCTCAATAGATATTAGAAGACTTTAGTTTTACTTGCACAATTATAAATAAATCTCCTTAAAAAATTAATTTGCCCTACGAAACTTTGCAACTCTTTCTTGTTCTTGGGATGTTTAGCCTCCATGATCACTCGAGATTTATTTTCATCGATTTCAATTCCCCTTTGATGGACTAGAAAAACTAGAACCTAGAAAGTTACCGGCGCTGACCCCGGAAGCGCACTTGGTAGGGTTTAATTTTAGTTTAAACTTCCTCATCCGCTCAAAAATCATTCTTAAGTGGTTAAAATGTCCATCTATGGCCATAGACTTAGCCACTATATCGTCTACATAAACTTCTACAAAATTATTAATCATGTCATAAAAGATTAAGTTCATAGCTCGTTGGTAAGTGGCTCCGGTATTTTTTAGACCGAATGGCATCACTACCCACTCATAACACCCTAAAGACAATGGGCATCTAAAAGCCGTTTTGTGAACGTCATCCTCGATAATATAAATCTGGTTATTTTGGGTTTTCCGTATTGTACAAGATATTGGGACTGACCCAAGTCTTCCCCCAATGTCCTCACGGTTGGATTTCCGACTTCGTATAATTCCTTAAGAAGCCGAATTTGTGTTGTTCCCCTTCTGTGCGCTTCAGCGCTCACATATATTTTTTCTTCTACATCTGTCACCTCGTTATCCGAAACCTCCCTGCTTTCCGTTGTAAGCATTGCAACTCATGTCTCTTCACCTTCATAGACGTCTCCATTCCTTCCAGGGGTCCCATCATTATCCCGTTTGAATTTCTAAGACAGTAAATAGTGATTAGCCACAATCGGTGGCATGCTGCCAAACTGAATAACAATGGGTGGCTATTCATCGTCTGTTTCATCTCACCTCTTTCCGTCGATCAAATTTGGTTCTGTCTTTGCATTCCTGACTGATTCCTTCTTCGCCACCAATATATTTGGCCTCCATAACTATTTTCCTTTTCATAGTGGTGTCAGTTGTGAAGACATGGCCTTGCTTTTCATGGCCAATAGGATATTTCACCTCACACCGTTGGCGCATCATCTGGCCATAATTCCTTTGATGTCGTCTCAACTGCGTCATTGTCATCTCATCCATAGGAACATAGTTCTTTCCTTGCGGGTTATACGAATGCCAAATATTGGGCCGGTGAAACTTCGGGCTAAAAGTCCTGATATTCTGAAGGAAGTTTGAGTGTTCTCCATAGAACCTTGGTGCGAAAGTTTTCGGGTGTCATGCTGCCGGCTCCCTTTTCGGTGGAGCCCTTTTATAAGTTTCTTCCAGTTCTTTCATCCATTCTATATTGTTCTGATAGCGAATACACAAATTTTGTGGACTCTTTCCTTCTTGGTGTAACTCTATCCTCTCAAGGGCACTAGGGTGTTGATCGTTCTGATCTTCATCTAAGACCAGCTTAAATTTTGGAAAATTCATCTTAGTTAGGTTAGAGTTAATCATGTTCATTTCCAACGGCTTAGGGAACGGGT
>SKCR01051349.1:0-34123 GCA_019454045.1 Zanthoxylum bungeanum
TTTTGAAATTGTACACTGTTTAGAAGCTCTTTTTTTTTCCGTCCTCTAAAATCCAAATGTCACGTCCATTTTTTTAGTTATACATTTAAAGTAATATTTCACTTACATAAAAAATAAAAATCACAATAAAAATATATAAAACATAAATTTAATTATTATATCACAATATACTCAATTAAGGAGATTAATGATATTACAAGTGTAAATTGATTAAATTTCTTTTTAATAAATGTACATTTTTTTAGTGTTCATCACCTTTGATGATGAAGTTGTGGATCTGCATAATGCTGTGAAAGCAATGGTAGTTAATATGCATGCAGCGGGAGAAATTAGAAACAGGGTGGATGAATATTCTGTGAAAAACGAAATACCAGGAATCGATTGCGGCAATATTAAAGAAACAGATGATGAATTGGACAACTGGTTGGACAATTTAAAGAATGAGGATTACAGAACCGAAGATTGCATTAATTCTACTCTTGACATGCATACATGTTAACTTTTTCTGCAGCTTTTCTCTATAGTTAAATTACATTCAAACTCTTCATCTGTAGTAGTAGCAGTCTATTTTAATTCTAGCAAAATTTAGATTCAATTGCTCTGTAATTTAATCTTCTCAAATTTTTCCTTTGTAATTAGGATCCTTTAATCATTTAAATTCATCTTTCTTTGTACCTAAAATTTCAATATAAGTAGAACTTTTTCACTAACTTTCAATTCTCTCTTGTTAACTTCTCCTTAAAATCTAATTGTCCATATCTTTCGTACTTTTGAAAGAGTAATGATATACTTACTAACGCTCTTACTCACACTTATCCCAACTCTCTCACTGTAGCTAGAGTGAGCTACAGTAATTCACTGTAGCTACAGTGAGAGAGTTGGGATAAATGTGAGTAAGAGTTTGAGTAAGTTTATCATTTTGCTTTTGAAAACCCATTAATTTTCACACTTGTTTCAATTAGAAGTCAATAATTTATGTTGAAAATCTGTTCCTCTTACACGCCCAACAAGATCAAATTTTTTGAGAGCCAATAATTTTTAAAAGGAAAAAAAAAAAATCAAAACAAAACAGTTGTTAGTGTGACCAATGCCTTTCGGAAAGGGACAGGAATGGATGCAACAATCTTTCAATTGTGAAACCGCTTTGTGAAAGCAACTATGGCTGAAACTCCTTCTCCTGGTCAAAAACTAGAATCTGTGTCAAAATCTGTCCAAGAACTGATCACGAGCAGCCAAGAATTACCAGAAAAATACATCTATAAAGGGAGTTATGCTGGAACTCTTGGTGCTTCTCTGCCGTTCATGGAAATTCCAATTATTGATATTGGTCTCTTGACATCATCTTCATCCAGCAAACAAGAGCTTGAGAAACTTCACTCAGGTCTCAGCTTCTGGGGCTGTTTCCAGGTCTTTTTTTTTTTTTTTTTTTTTTGGAAAGAATTTGCAATTAGAATTATAGGTTTAAGATTTTCAAACGTGTTTGAGATCTTTGATTACTTATGATGCTCGTTGCTTCAATTTTGGAGTCTCAGGCAATCAATCATGGAATAGAGCCTGCACTTCTGGAGAAAGTTTATGAAGTCGGCAAGCTGTCTCTCCGGAAATTAAGCAGAAATATTCCAGGGAAGATGGAAGAATGGAAGGGTATGGGAGTGACATGATTATTTCGGAGGAACAAACACTGGATTGGACTGATCGATTGTTTCTTACAACAAGTCCTGAAGATCAAAGACAGCTCAAATTCTGGCCTGAAACCCCAGAATCTTTTAGGTAATTCAACATTAAAGCCATGAAGTTTTTGATTGATATAATTAAGACTCGTCTTTAATACTATCATTGGATCATTACCTATCATTTTAAATTTTCGGGTTAAGCAGTTTCTTTAACATGGTATCAATTCAAAGCCAAGGTTTCTTAGCTCAATTTTAGGTTCTTTCGTCTTTCCTCTTGCTTTTAGGTCAAGCGGTTTATTTAACAGATGTAGTTTAATTTTGTTTATGGTAATTATTGTAGGAAAACTGTACATGAATATAGCCTACAGTTAGAAAAGTTGAATGAAATCATGCTCAAGGCCATGGCAATGTCATTAATTTGGAAGAGAATTGTTTTTCTGGACATGTTATGGAGAACAAGCAACAATGATTGCGAGATTCAACTTCTACCCACCATGTCCAAGGCCTGATTTGGTCACGGGATTGAAGCCGCATGCAGATGGATCAGCATTTACCTATCTCTTGCAAGATAAAGAAGTGGAAGGCCTCCAATTTCTAAAAGACAATCAATGGTATAAAGTTCCAATCATCCCTCAAGCCCTTGTTATTAATGTTGGGGATCTCTCAGAGGTATTTGCAAACATGGTAACATAATAAGTGTCTAATATTTGGCATATTAGTTCCACCATCTTCTCAACCAATCAAATAAGCTTATACCTTTGCTACTGCACTGCCTGTGGCGGCCTATGGCAGTTGCTACTCTGTCACTGCCGCCAATGGCAGTTGGTAGGGCCTACGACCATTGTTAACTGCTACATTATCTCCTTCATTATTATCCTTCTAGATGCACCCTTCTTTAGGTAGGGCGTACGTCATATCGCTCCCGAACTAATCGATCATCATCTCATCTTTGTTCCTCAGGTCGGGTAGGAGAGGCAATTTGCACCCTTCCGAACTTAGACTTCAGAGTCGTCGGGTCTAACCCATACGAATGATACTTCATCGGGTCGGCCTTAATAAATCCTCAAAGTATCTCAAAAACATTCGCCAATGTGTTCGAGTCAAGCACCATCAACACTTGTTTTTCCTCAGAATCTCCTTTTAGGGAGAACACTTCACCACACATATGGTCGGATCAATCTTTCAACCTTCCTATTATCTCTGGCCCTAGGGCCTTACTATCCACTTAGTTAGATAGTACCATAATACCATTCGACCTTCCTTGGGTTACGGTCTCACAAAAAACTACATTCAACATATGTCTTCTAGTTCTCGGTATCAACGAGTTTGTGATTTGATGCCGAAAACTTTATACAAGATGGTGGTGCAAACAGGCAAACATGGTCGAGACGGTCAGACTTCACATCAACTAAGCATCAAACTTGTCATATTTCGTCGAGAAGTCTTCCCCCAAACATGATCATTGGGTAGCAATTGTCTCCCTCATTTTCCACTACATCGGGTGCCACAAAACTTCATCGACTCGGGCAAATCACCTTACTTACTACCAAAGATATAGTTTTCTGACGGTTGTCTCTCTTTCATCGCTATCCGAAAAGGCATTCCTAGGGTTCTGAAACATCCCTAGGAACATGTGAATGTATAATTATCTTCCTTAAATACGACCGTCACATCCATCAAATCGTCTGCGCTTCCTCTCATAAATATGCCAAGTGTCAAGCATTTATGACTTGCCTACCCAAACTAAGTGACTGAGATTGAATGATCATGTAGCACTCATCTGAACCCTTGATTTGAATTCAATGGTTAAGATCGACTCGTGCATGTGACATGCATCCTTGCTTCCAGCTTTAAATCTACGGCTAGGATTGACCCAAGAGGCCTATAAAAAGGCCTTTATTCTATATTTATCACTTTTAACAGCTGTTTTATGTGCAAGAGCTCTCAAACAACTCGTTCAAGCTTTCTCCTCATCTTCTCCAAGTAAACAACAACTTCAAACTCTCTTCTCCAGTCGCTCATCTCTTCAAAAACTAGTAAGCATACATCGTCTCTCCCTGTTTTTATTTTAAGCATGCCATATCTCGTAGCAAAAGCATGATAAACGAATGTTTAATATGAATATGTATTTGTATGAATCTGGGTTGTATGTCATTTTCTAGGTTTATAGTGTTTAAGCATGTTTTATGGGTTTTTGGATATAATACCTTGTTGGGATTTTGATGTTTAGGCATACTGTGTAGTTTATGTTTGTCTGAAAAATGTATTTTCTCGCCATTTTAGGGCATTTAGAGCTTCTTAGGGTTAGTCTACTCGATGAAGGTAACACTAAAATAGGACCATTAACTCTGACTAACCTTACGCCTCGGGTCATCCCTTTCAGGAAAATGTATGAATCATAAGCCTCGTGCCTTCTCCCAATTGAGATCATCCCAACTGCTCTCGTAGACCCAAATGTCAAACCTAGCAATACCGATCTCGAAACCACTCGTATCCCTTCTGAAGAAGAAGACCAATCATTCACCAAAAGATAGCCCTGCCCCCACATAATATGCCATCCCCTAAGCTTTGAAGGCGTAGATATTGACCAGCAGTCATCAATTACTGGAGCGGAGTTGGAGCGTCTCTGAGAGAGATATATTTGGAGCAACCCAATGACCTCGATCAGGCAAGCCAGCCAATCGACGGTCGGGTGGCACTCTGTGCAGCCTTATTTGATATAGGCCTAAGTTTACTCATTCAATGATATTTCACCAAGATGCTAGCGGCTATGAACCTATTCTCATGCTAGCTGAACTTGAATGGATGGTGAGTGCTAACAGGGTTGTACATTATTTAGAACCGAGCTGGTTTGGGTGAGCCAACTGTCTAGAAACTGAAGCGGCTCTATTGTCTTAAAGTCAATCTGAATGAGTATAAGGGTTAGTATTACTTATCTAACTATTCAAAGGCAAAAATATGAGCTAGCCACCCTCCAGGCCCAAACCGAATAGCATATCAAGACGGTATGGATCGATGCTCTCATTGAAGGTCTGGAAAGTTTGGTGGACTTTATTGTCGAGAGATTCCTTGGGCTTGACCTGAGCGAACTTCACCGAATCCTCACGATCTCCAAGGGTGAAGAAGCTTTTGAAAAGGCTCTTGAGGAGGAGGTTCCCAAGGAGGAGGCTCCAATGGCTCTTGACCCAGGTCCTCTCACTGCTATGTCTCCTCCTCCAAAGGACATCCCTCTGCAGGCCCCGACCAGCGACTCTCCTACTCCAGCCTCCACTTCAGCATTTGCGGCTGCTCATATTTCTGCTCTTACTCCTGCTCCAACTCTTGCTCTTACTTCTGCTCCAACTCAAGATATAGTTAAACATTCCAATCTTATAACTGATACCCCCTCGGTTGAGAATCCTGATGGGCGGAAACATTGTAACTGATTTAACAGTTAAATAAATAAAACTTTTATTTTCTACTTACTTGTACTAACTTGCACACCCTAATGCATACACCGAACAAAGGCCCGAACTATGGCAACTATTCTTCAACACTTTTAAATTATTCAAACTTACAATCTCCAATTTGGTAATAACCTTGATCAGGCTAAAACATCATCTCCACTAATCTAACCCATTAAGGATCGTTCCTCCTTCATCAATGGCACTATAGCCTGACCTTATTAACAAGACAATCTGATACCCTTCCACTTATACAAAAATCTTATCCAACCATATTAACATTCTAATCTGCAGCTCTGAGGCTTTCTTTCTTAGCCAAAAAATCAATAACCCACCTTTACCAAAGGCTATAACTGTCCTTACATAACTAACCGCTTTTAGGCCGATCTAAGCCATTTTCGATTGGCACTTAACAAAAAATGTGGAAGTGAAGAGAGTCATCGGCCATTTCCCTTCTAAAGCACCCTGAATATCATGGGTCAAGGGAGGACTGTACCCACTATGTCGACCACAAGTCAAAGTCTTAGGGGAAGAACTTTCAACCCTTTGTTATTCATGTTAAGGTTTTAGGGGGAAATACAAGTAAACGCAGCGGAACGCGGAAATTCAAAATTTTTCTATTTCAATCATTTTTCTCGGGCAATTAAAATAAACTTATTTATCATAATTACTCAATACTTAAAAACTGAAATTTTTTACCCAAAAATCATATATTCCAGTAATTACCGAGAGTTTATAAATATAAATTGTCATTGTTACCTAGTTATAATATTTCAAAGTCTTAGGGAATCCACTCTTGATATTTCAAATATAGATAAATCTTACTTTTTATAATATATAAATTATCATTGTTACCTAGTTAATTTACCACAGTAATTAATTATGTCAAAATATAAAACCAACCATATATGTGGTGACAACATTTGTCTATAACAAGTTCAGACAGGTACTTAATTATATCAAATTATATAAAACCATCCATAAAGGCGGTGATAAGATTTTATCAATAATTAGTCCAGATTTAAATTACTTTCTCATATAATATGTGGTAAAGTAGTAATTATGTCAATCAAGATGAGATTGTCTATAGCCAATCAAAACACTCACAAATACAAGAGAAGATTAAATATTAGTGTTCAGATTATAATTTATATATTAGATTAAAATAAATAAGATTAATCAATATTCTCATATTAAGAGTTTCACCCTTCACCCCAGCAGAATGTAATGAGCTACTCATGATTTGAATAAAAACATGCATAATTTTATTAATAAAAAAAAAATAAATTACAATAAATAATGAAAAATAAAACACGCTAAAGCCGAAACTCCACAAATTCTCAGAGAAGACTATGGAATGAACTGCCTTTCAAAGGTGCTAAGCACCTCTATTTATAATAGAACGCTCAACGCCCTGCAACATGCAATTTGCAAATTTGGTGTGAATGGACAAACCACCAAAAGGTGAGTTGTCAATTCCCACTTTTGTTTTTTTTTTAATAATTAAAATTTCATACAGTGCACTTTAGATTTTTTTTTTTTTATCAATTTTGACCTGGAAAACCTCCGAACTAGAAAATTTTTTAAATATCAAAATTATAGATATTTGAGTCTTCTTTCATCTGGAACTGGAATGGCTTCATTCCGATATCAGCGTAAAAAGTTATGGCTAAAATACGAAATTTGCGTAAAGTTAGAATTTTTGAAATTGTACACTGTTAGAACGCTCTTTTTAGTTTCCGTCCTCTAAAATCCAAATGTCACGTCCATTTTTTTAGTTATACATTTAAAGTAATATTTCACTTACATAAAAAATAAAAATCACAATAAAAATATATAAAACATAAATTTAATTATTATATCCCAAATGTGTTCAATTAAGAGGATTAATGATATTACAAGTGTAAATTGATTAAATTTCTTTTTAATAAATGTACATTTTTTTAGTGTTCATCACCTTTGATGATGAAGTTGTGGATCTGCATAATGCTGTGAAAGCAATGGTTAGTTATATGCATGCAGCGGGAGAAATTAGAAACAGGGTGGATGAATATTCTGTGAAAAACGAAATACCAGGAATCGATTGCGGCAATATTAAAGAAACAGATGATGAATTGGACAACTGGTTGGACAATTTAAAGAATGAGGATTACAGAACCGAAGATTGCATTAATTCTACTCTTGACATGCATACATGGTTCTTGAATGATTCTCAGGAGCTCTCTGCTGTTTCTTTTGTCAAGGTTCAATGGCTGTTCTTTTAATTTTCTTGCTTTCATAATAAGCATCCATTCTTTTGCTTCTTGAATTAAAGTTCACAAAATTGAACTTGAATGGTTTCTCTTGTTATAGTTCAAACTGTAATATATTTCTTGTTTCATTTCCCTTCATGCTAATTCGATTTCTTGTCTCTTCTTCCCAAGTTAGTTCCAAAACATGAAAATAATCAAGCAGTGCATTGAGAAACTAAAAATGTGAACAAGCTCGTAAAGAAAGCTCACACGCACGAGATCAATCCTAATTAAAAAAGTTCTTACGTGGCCTCACTCACAGAGTGGTGACCAATCATCTCCGGAAGGGAAAATATATTTCCATAAAGTAGAGTAGGTAAAACCTCCGGCTGTCTCAGACTTTTACAAAGAAATGCACCTCCTGAACTCGAACACCGAACCTGACAACCAAGTCTTTTACCATTTACCACCCAGCTGTTGTGATTCACTGATCACTCTTGGAGTGTTTTGAGGAAAAACCGAATTGTATTTTATTACTCTCAAGAATAAAATATACACAAGTATTACAAAACTTGAAATTACAAAACCTCACTTAACACTCTCTGATTTCTCTCTTTGGGATGGTTTACAACACTGGAATGGCCTCAATTTATAGTGCCAAAAATGACTACTATTCATTCCTGATTTGGTGGCATCAATTGCTCATATTTGTTGACTATCATGCATGACAATCAAAGCCACAAATCAAGCCACCGAAAGTAGGTTTGTTGCTTCTTTACTGGCAACTTCATATGGCTGTGTCTTGCAGCTGGATCTTGGCTTCACCTCATGCATGCCAGCAGACTTTACAATTCTCCCCCTCCAGCTGCATCTGAAGCAATCGTCATATGACCGCTATCCCGGCTATGTCTCTGCATAACTCTAGCTTGTCACGAGGATCAGATCAGCTCCCCCGTAACACAGAAGAAACTTTATTGTACCCTTGAGGTACCTGAGAATCCATTTGACTGCCTCCCAGTGTTGCTTTCCAGGGTTAGAGAGAAAACGGCTCACTACACCCACTGAGTGTGCAATATCTGGTCTGGTACATACCATTGCATACATTAGGCTTCCAACAGCTGAAGAATATGGTATTGCTGACATTTCCTCTATCTCTTTCTTGGATGAGGGGCACGAACTCTTGCTCAGTTTGAAATGGTGTGCTAGCGGAATGCTAACCGGTTTGGCTTTCTGTATATCGAACCTTCTGATTACCCGTTCAATATACCTCTCCTGTGAAAGCCATAACTTCTTATTATGTCTGTCACGAACAATCTCCATTCCCAAAATCTGTTGAGCTGGTCCTAAGTCTTTCATGTCGAAAGCCATAGAGAGTTCCTTCTTCAGCTGGCTGATCTTCGCTGCTTCTTGTCTAACAATCAACATGTCATCTACATACAGTAGAAGAGCAACGAAATTTCCATCTGGAAACCTCTGAATGTATTCACACTGATCTGTTGCAGTTCTTTTGTAGCCTTGACCCACCATGAATGAGACGAACTTCTTGTACCACTGCCTCGGTGCTTGTTTGAGCCCGTACAAGCTCTTTTTCAGCTTGCAGACAAGGTTTTCTTTACCTGAAACCTTGAATCCTTCTGGCTGCTCCATGTAGATTTTTTCATTCAGATCACTATGAAGAAATGCTGTTTTGACATCCATCTGTTCAAGCTCCAAGTTCAATCTGGCTACTAATCCTAGGATAACTCGGATTGAAGCCATTTTTACCACTGGTGAAAATATCTCATCAAAGTCAATTCCCTTTTTCTGTAGGAATCCTTTGACCACTAGCCGAGCTTTGTGTTTCACCACTTTCCCGCTGCCATATTTCTTGAGCTTGAACACCCATTTGTTCTTCAGTGCCTTCATTCCATGTGGGAGCTTGACTATCTCATAAGTGTTGTTTTTCTGCAAAGATTCCATCTCATCCTGCATTGCGTGCATCCATTTGTCTTTATCTTTATGAGATACCGCTTCGTTGAAGGTTTCAGGCTCCCCCTCGTCAGTAAGCAGAATGTATTCTGATCCTGAGTATCTGGCTGATGGAATCCGGCCTCTCTCAGATCTTCGTACTGGAGGTTCTGGCTGTATGTTGTCATCCGGATCTGTGGATGATCCTGAAGCCTCTGATGGAGCAGGCTGCAGCTCCCCCTGCTTAATACCTCCTTCCTCCTCTGGTTCTGCTTCTGGTATATCTTGCACCCCATCATCATCTGTGGTCGTTGGTGTTGGTGCTGGGGTTGTGTCTGGATTTGCATCGGTATTGTCGGCACTGGTTTTAGAAGGCATTTTGGGCTTTTCAATGTCTTCTATTGTCTGGTCTTCAAGAAACACTACATCTCTGCTTCTGATGACCTTCCTTTCCTTCGGGCCCCATAGCCTGTATCCAAATTCCTCGTCTCCATAGCCTATGAAGATGCATGGGGTAGTCCTTGCATCGAGCTTCCGCCTGAGCTTATTGGATACATGTGCAAATGCTAAACATCCGAATATTCTGAGGTGAGAATATGAGGGATTCTTACCAGACCACACTTTCTCCGGAATATCGAAATTCAACGGTACAGATGGTGATCTGTTGATCAGGTAGCAGGCGACACGAAAAGCTTCTCCCCAGAATAGCTTTGGCAGCTTAGCCATACTGGTCATGCTTCTGACTTTCTCCATAATGGTGCGGTTCATCCTTTCAGCGACACCATTATGTTGTGGGGTGCGTGGAACAGTCCTCTCGTGTCGAATGTCGTGGCTTCCGCAGTAGGCATCGAACTCCTTGGAAGTGTATTCGCCTCCATTGTCTGTGCGAAGGCAATTTAGTTTCTTCCATGTTTCACGCTCGACCATGGCATGTAACAGTTTGAAATAGTCTAGGACCTGATCCTTTGATTTCAGAAAATACACTCATACTTTCCGAGAAGCATCGTCAATAAAAGTTAGAAAATATTTATTACCTCCTAGTGATTTTACCTCCAAGGGACCACATACATCAGAGTACACCAGACTGAGTAACTCTGATTTCTTTGTAGAAGAGAAATTGAAAGAGACTATATGTTGTTTACCGAATAGACAGTGGTTGCAAGGATCCAGAGCATCATTTTTTGAGACAGTGATTAGATCCTTTTTTGTCAAGGTAGACAACCCCCTTTCACTAATGTGACCGAGTCTCTGGTGCTACAGATTCTGAGAAACCTCTCGTTCAGCTACATTGAGGCTTTCTGCACAAATCTTCATATGAGTCTTGTATAAGTTTCCACAGATCTGTCCTCAGGCGATGACCATGGCACCTTTTATCATCATCCAAGTGTCGTTGCTGAAGTGACTAGCATAGCCCTGTTTGTCAAGGGCTACCCCCGAGAGTAAATTGAGTCGAAGTTCTGGAACATGTCTGACCTCCATTAGGGTTATTGTATACCCTGTATTTGTCCGCAACTGTATCTCACCAATTCCCACTATCTGAGAGGAACTAGTATTCCCCATCTTCACTACTCCAAAGTCTCTTCCTTTGTATGTTGTGAAGAAATCCATGTGAGGAGTGACGTGGTAGGATGCTGCAGTATCTACCACCCACTCGACATCCTGTGTTGCGGTGTGAAGGCATGCTTCTTCCTGGCCGGAGCATATAGCTACATCTACCGTGGTAACTACTAGTGTCTCCGCGTCATTCTTCTTTGGCTGGTTATTGCATTCTCCCTGCTCCCGTTGCCGTTTCCGGCAATTTTTCTCCAATTGGCCTTCTATGCCACAGTGGAAGCACTTGTATGTCTTTTTCCCATCCTTGGATTTGCCCCAGCTTTTGCTTCTGCCTCTCCTCCCACCTTGATGTTTCTCATGTTGTCTTCCTCGTTGCTCCGAGACAAGGGCTTCTGTTTGATCTGAGCCCACTTCTTTTCTTCTGGTTTCTTCATTTGACATGGCATCTTTTACCATAGGCATGGTAAGTTTGCCTCCTGGAGCTGAGTTGCTGAGAGTAACCAACAGAGTCTCCCAGCTATCAAGAAGAGAACTGAGTAGCAATAGGGCTTGAACTTCATCTGCCAGTTGCATGTCTACTGCAGAGAATTGGTTCACCAGGTTTTAATACTCGTTGGTGTGTTCTGCAATGAAAGTTCCTCTCCGCAGCTTCAGGTTCACCAAACGCCTCAGGATTAAGGCTTTATTCCGAGCTGTTTTGGCCTGGAACATGTCTTCCAATTTCCTCCATATTTCATAAGCATCTGTGTCTTGTGCTACATGGTGGAAGACATTATGGCCGATCCACTGCCTAATCTGACCCAAAGTTCTGTTGTTGAGTTTATTCCAGTCCTTAACAGACTCTGGTTTCACTCCCTTCAACTCGATGACATCAAAAAAATCTTCGCAATGTAAGAAATCTACCTTCTGAGGTCTCCAGAGGGAGTAATTAGTTGCAGCCAGTTTAATCATTGCACCCGAATTGGAATCTTCCATTTCCATTTTAAGTTTTAAAGTTTAAAATGAAAATACACTAAAATTGGGGCTGAATTTCACAAATCTTAGGTCACCGTAGCGTCCAGAACGGTCGAAAATGGTGGAATAGACACTTCGTTGGTCTAAATCCGACACAGGGGTTGATTTGTAAATTCCTAAAAGTTCTGGTGCAAAACTGTAAATTTCAAAACTTCAGGGGGCTAAATGAAATTTAGCAGGCTGCTGATGTGGCAGTGCTGACGTGGCAAGGTGGGACCGGACTACTGATGTGGCGGCTGACGTGTCTGCTGACTGGACGATGACTGTGCGCTGACTGGGCTGCTGACTGGGCGTGAAGTGGCGCTGACGTGGCGGCCACGCGGATCGTGGTGTTGTTGTACAAATTAACTATGTGACAAAGGAAATTGCTCTGTTATCATTTGTAATTGGATTACCTAGATGTATAAATGATAAAAGGTCCATATGATTAGTTCCGGATTGAGATGATATGAGACAGTATCAATCCACGAAGGTTTAATCATTAAACATCCCTAGTCAGAGTATTATCGAGATTGGACATCGATAATGCGTAAAAGACTAGTATTACACTTGTGCGCGTTGTGGGAGCATAACGACATAGTTCTCATATATTTGGGTATTGGATACTCATGCAAGTGTAATAGGAGGTTGTGTTTACCGATGGTACGGAAACAGCTTCTCTCTGGATAAACCCCTCGGAATTCCATTGGTAGTATGACTATGTGTCTATGGAAGTCCGAATCAGGGTAGGTGTATTTGGTCTTAACCTGAGACTTGCACCGCTAATACTTGCGACAATCAATATACTTTGGTTTTGGTCGTCCAGGGCTTTAACAGGTTCTGTGTACGCCTCTTCTGGGTATATTGAGAATCGTAGTGTATTGGGTGTGATGTCAAGACGGAAGTATCACTTCAGTCATAGTGGAGATGATGATCACGTAGGATACGGAAACTGGTTCTCTTATATGCTGCAGCTATCGGGATATTATGACTAGGTCATGTTTATCCGATTATAAAGACTAGTTACCAGAGATCCGATATGTGCTTCGTACGGGGCAGACACAATTCCAGCCCCAGACCTTGCATGTTACATCCGATACTAGATCGTAAAACGCAATACTACGTATATTACGCCTGATATAGATCGCATATTCCTTTTAGAATATTTCTGGAGAATTGGGTAGGCACGGTGTTTTGCTAGAAGCCAACCATGTCTTGTAAATAGGTAAAAACGTAGTACTAGGTACGTACGTGTTCGGATAGTCTGACGACCGGATTTACTGTCAACATATCCGAGGATCTCATGGGTCGCTTCCCGAAGATTCACCGATGACGTATGACTCGCACTTTATTAATCTAGGATTAATTATAAGAGAGAGAAAACTAATATGTGATTAATTACGGAGATATTTTATCTGGGATAAAATATATTTTTTTTTTAGAGAGAGAACGATTAATTTGGAATTAATCGATAAATTAATATATTCGATATATTAAACGAAATTGGATTTCGACGCGGAAATAAAATTAGATTTTAATTTGGACAAACGAGTTAATTTAGAATTAATTCGTTAGCGACGTGAATAGTAATTTTACTAGGCATAATTATTTAATTAAATTTGATTTAATTACGTCGCAACGGAAAATTCTTTAATTCGGAATTAGCGAACCCGAGCCCGGAGTGTTTGCGGGCCCACTCGCATTTCGAATCAAGTGCGGCCCACAAGTCACATATAGCGTCAAATCACTAGTCAATCAAGTGATGGAAGTCACATCACTTTGAGTGAAGTGATCCTTGTCATCATTGATTGATGTGAATAGTGACATGAGTGGTTGGAAGGCATTTATTGCCTTTTGGCTCCAAAAATTGGTTGACATTTTTGAAAGGCAAATACCAAATTTTTGGTATATGTTTTATTTTGATTTTAGAAATCAAACCAACAACAACACTTGATTTTCTTCTCTCTTTCCTCTTCTACATCTCTCGGCCAAGGGCCATATTTCTTCTCTTCTTCTTCTCCAATGCCGAGAACAAGATGAAGAACATGGTGAGGATTTGTTGCAAATTTTCACATGTGCTAGCACACTTTAGGAGTCTTCCGAAGGTGATAGGGAAACCCACCCGTGGGCATGGAATGCACACCAAGCTTGGAGCTTGAAGGACCGAAAAATTGGAGCACAGAAAGGGCTAAAAATCGTGAGCTTTCTTAGTTAAAGCTTGAAGATTTTGTTGTTCCTCGCATCGCAAAAGTCGATCAATGTAAATATGTTTCCGCCATACTTCTTTGTTGTATTCGCACATGTTTCATTGCTTTAATTGATCTTGGGAGTAACTAGAAACCCAACAATGGTATCTTGAGCCATTTTGAGCATCAAATATGATTAGGGTAAAATTTGGGTAAATTGGATTTGAGCATGTTTTGACTAAATTACTTGTTTGAGCATGCTTGTATATGGATGACTTGGAGTTGTTTGTGATCAATTTTGTGAAAATGGATTGGATCAATTTTTCCCCAATAAGTTGGCTTGGCCGAAACTAATACTACCACCCTAAAGTCATGGTATTTTTTTGTTTTGGATCATTGGATGAGTTGAAATCATTTGGGAAATGTTGATTTAGGATTCAATTGGATTGAAATCGAATCGGACAATAAGAAATCCCCAATTGTCGTGACTTGTAAGCATGAAAATGATTGATTTTTGATTCAAATGTGTGGACATGTTTTGATGATAATAAGCATAATTAATTGTGTAAATTGATGTTTTGGAAATATTAATTTGGTTAATTAATTATGGCATACACTTTAATTAATTTAATTATGAAATTTGGAATTTTGGTAATTTAATTAATTGGGCCAAATATGGAATTAGGCTTGTAAAGTTGTAATTGGGCTTAATGGGCTTGGTTGGGCCAAGTTTGATTTAGGCTAATTGGTTGGATCCAATTGGGCCCAAAACCATATCCATAAAGTCCAATATGACTTAATGGACCTTTAATTTTAATTGGGCCTAATGGGCCTAAATTGGTTTCTAGGCATATAAGGGTGATTCCTTAAATGGGTTTTGGTATTTGGGTTTGACCTATATTGACCAAAAGTCCATGCCTTATGAAATTAATTAAAAGCCCATTGGACTTTAATTAAATTAACATTGGATGTTAATCGGGCTTTGAGACCCGTAACGATTAGATTTGGAATCTAAGTCGTAAAGGCACATTAAAAAGTATAATTATTTAATTTAGAATTAAATATAGAATTAGTATTAAATACAAATTAAATTGGATTTAATATTGCAGTTTAATATAATTCAAGAATTCGTACTTTGAGTACTTATTCGCAAAACGAGTTTGACTCGCGCAAAATCAAATCGTTGTTTGAACATTGGATGATCATTAAATTCAGATTAATTAATTGGATTAGATTGATTGATAACATGCTTGTGTGAATACATGGATGCGATGTATGAATAATATATCGGATGGATATTAGATGGGTGAGGGCAATTTTGGAAATTTGTAATAAATTTAGAATTTATTAAATTGGACCTGCGTGTCCAGCCTATTACCTCTTTACTCTTTGTATTTCTCTTCTCACCTATTCCCCTCAATGTAAATGAGGTTTCTTTAGAAGTGTTATGTAATCGGGTATAAGTAATACTTGTGCTAGCGGGAGAGAGGAAAATGGAGAGATTTGTTCTAGGAACAATGTTTTAAATATCCATCTGCATATCATTATTATTTTTTATTTATACGCGCCTTATTATGTTTTTAGAATGCATGTTTAAGGGTGTATGATGATGAGACCTTAACAAAGATAATTAATTGGTTGCCAATTACGCGAAAAAATCCTCATAATATATTAAGCGTTTTTTCCTTCCATTGAGTGATTCTTACTCAAGATCCAAGATTGGCACTGGTTTGTTGGCCAAAGTCAAGACCTTTGTCCGTCGCGGATGTGTTTGAATCATGAAGGCTTTGTTCCATATCGGTATCTTGTCCAAGTTGTGATTTGTTGGCCAAAGTCAAGATCACTTCTTGTCCACCGACAACGATTACGAAGCTTTCTATAGTCAATGGGTTCCGCTTAACTGGGATCACTAAGTTTGTTGTGCCAAAGCCAAGGCTTAGTTGATTCAGAGGAAAAAGGTTAGGGAATATATTGGATATATTGGCATATATAAGATATATGTTTCGGACTTGGATGTCCACCTGCTGAATCTAGGAATTGGATGAGATCCAATTGATCTTAGAGATCTACCTAGTTTATTATCATATAATTTATTGGCCAAAGTCAAGATTGTGTGTTATTTAACGGGATCCTAGCCCACTAGGAAACAAGGTTTCCCGAGTACTCCACAGAGGGTTAGAGGCTCGCCGAAAAATAGTGGGAGGCAAGTATTAAATTTGCAATATTCGTTTAGTTACTTGCAATACGCGCTCATTTCAATTTTTCGTCAATACATAAATTAATATATATTAGTTAGACTAATATTTAATCATTGTTTTATTAAACAGTTGGACTGTATTCAAACTATTTCAATTAATAGTTGATTTTATAATTGGATTATAGTAATCAATATAATTAAATTTAACCAATTAAATTATAGTTGATTATATAGTTAGACTATAGTAATCATTATAATGAATAGTACCTAAAATCGTTGATTAAATAGTTGGACTATTAGAATAAAGATAATTGAAAGATTAATGTTTAAAATATAATTCTGGGTGAAAATGTTTTTAAACGACTTTAATTTTCAAATTGGGAATAAAACCTCAGAATAGTCCTGGGAACTGAGAAGTTATTCTATTTGATAGAATAACATCTTGGGCCTAAGCCCGGAATTGAGCAAATAGTAGAGCATGATCTTTGGAAGATTCATGTGATGATAACTTAAGTGTTTAATCCATTATGCTTGCCAAATAGACTCCTTAATTTCTTAATCAGAACTAATAATTAGATCCTTATAGTATGATAATGAAATTGAATGATCTTCATAGATCTATCCTTAGATCTTAGAAGTACTAAATTGCAATAGTAAACTCTTTGAGAGTTAATGGCTATACTCAAGGAGACAAAGCCAAAGTTTGCAATAAGGCAAGAAGCGCAAGACGCATCTTATTTCGACATTCTAGATGGCCAAGGCTTGGCCGAAGGCTTCTGGGGTGTGGAAAAGGGGCAAAGGCAAAATCATCACAGTCTTCAGGGAAGACAAATGACATATCCCAAGTTGTCTGCCTAAACTGTGGCAAACGGGGTCACTGAAGCGTGACTGCCGTATGGACAAGGCAGACATGAAGGAATTGAATACGGTGCAAGGCTCTGACTTCAAATATGTTTGTCATAAACATGTTCACTATTAGTATTAAAATTGGATTTTAGATACTAAATGTGGTACATAAATATATACTGGTGTGCAAAATCTGCTGATTAGCAGGATACTGACTTCAGTTGAGATTTATCTGCGAGTAGGAAACGGGACGAAATTCGCTGTTTTAATCGTAGATACCTAAGTTTAGGAACTACCCTTCGGGTGTGTACTTAAATTAGGAAACTGTTAAAATGTAACTAGTTTGACTAGGAACATTATCTCTATATCAGGGTTTAACCTGTTGCGGATACCTTTATATTCTAGAACACTAAAGTGTTTTATTTTATAAAGATGATATTGAGATAAACACATTAGATATGAATAACAGTATTTATATTTTGAATATAAATGAATCTTAAACATATAACATGACAAACAAATAGCTCAAACTGATTTAATCAGTTGAGACTTATCTGTGGCATTGTTGTCTGGGACACAATTAACAAGACTCGTATATCCACACTTTCGAAGAGTGGGTACTAGGACAGATTTGATTCTAATCAAATAATGTCTACGAATCTAGTTTATTAGGCAAAGTGCCTAAAACACTTTTTACTTGGTAAAAGTGCAAGTGCCACCGATCTGTTAGCCATCGTTCATAGTGACGTAAGTGAGCCCATATCTAGCTAGGCTAGAGGTGAATATGAATATTTCGTGACCTTTACAGATGTGGCATCGCGTTATGGTTATGTGTTTCTTTTGAAACACGAATCAGAAACTTTCAGAAAGTTTCGACACGAAGTAGACAAATAGACCGGCTAAAGTATTAAAACCGTCACGGTTAGACCATGATGGAAAACACTTAAGCAATGAGTTTCTCAAATACTTGAAAGAGTATAGTATTCTTTCAATGAGGACTCCTCCCGGAACACGTCAATTTGATGGTGTGTCTGAACAGAGAAACCAAATTTTGTTGGACATGATAAGGTTAATCATGAGTCGCTCTGAGCTACCATTTCCTTCATAGGATAAGCTTTAAATAGTGCAAAACTTATTTTGAATAAGGTTCCATAAAAATATGTTTGACAGACTTCATATTAGATATGAACAGGAAAGAAACTGGTTTTCTCATTCCTGAAGATTTGGGAATGCTGGGCATATGTTTGGATTATACCAAACTAGAACCCAATCGGATAAATGCCTAAATTGGGGTTATCCTAGGGAAACCAAAGTATAGTACTTATACAACTCACATGAGAACAATTAATTGTTGCTCACCATGCGGTTTTCCTAAGAGGAATACCGATATGCAGTGGTAAGTGGGAGGAAAGTAAAACTCGATGAAAATTGAAGTAATATTATTCCAGCCATCGATTCCTTAATGGAACACAAATAGTTCATCAGGGATGAAACTATACCAATAATCTTCGAATACACAAGAACCGCGTAGGTCGGAGAGAGTCAGAAAACAACCTGGGAGGTATGGGTTTCTGATCTCACCTCGTAAAGATGTCAATCTTATTGAGGAATACAAACTGACTACGTATGAGGAAGTGATACAAGGTATCGACTCCATATTATGGCAAAGTGCCATGATGTCCGAAATGGATTCCATGTATACCAACCAAGTTTGGACACTAGTTGTTGTACCGGAAGGCATTATGCCTATTAGTACTATATAAGTCTTCAAGGAAGACATACATGGATGGAAACATACCAATGTACAAAGCTAGACTTGTAGCGAAAAAGTATCGTTATCAACATTATGTCGATTACGACGAAACCTTTTACTCGTTGCCATGGTTAAATCCATTTGGATAATGCTTGCTAATGCTGCATGTTTCATTCATGAAATATGGCAGCTGAATGCCAAAACCGCTTTCCTTAACGGAAACCTTTTGGAGGATGTTTATAACATCCTGACGGTTTTGTCGTACCAAAACGAGCAAACAAGGTTTGCAAGTTAATTCGATCCATTTATGGATTGAAGCAAGCATTGCGTTCTTGGAATTATCGTTTTGATGTAATCATAATGGTATATGATTTAATTCAAAACGAAAATGATTCTTGTGTATATAAGGAGGTTAGTGGGAGCGCACTGACAATGAATGTCCTATATAATGATGACATATCATTTCTTGGAAATGATATTCCCATAATACAATCGGTGAAAGCTTGGCTTTCATGAAAATTCTCCGTAGAATTCTTGGGAGAAACAACATTTATTCTAGGAATAAAGATCTATTGGGATAGATCTAAAGGTTGTTGGCACTCTCCAGAACTCGTACATTGAAATAAATGTACGCGACCTGGTGTCTCATATGCTTTGAGCATATGGAGTCACAATCAGGCCAATCCATGTGATAGTCACTGGATTGATGTTAAGAATATCCTTAAGTTTCTTAGATGAACTAAGGATGTTGTCTTATACTATGGAGAATGAGAACTTGAAGTGACTGGGTTCACTGCTGCAAGTTTCCTAACCGACAAAAACGACTATAAGTAATAACAAAGATATTATAAAGTTTGAATAACGGAACAGTGAGCTGGAAATTTTTCAAGCAAGATACTGTTACCGAATAAACAACAAAAGCGGAATATTGTTGCAGCTGAGGCAACAATAGAAGCCTTTTGGATCGATAATAATCCTAATCAGATTAGGAATAGTTCTGTTAGCAGCTGAGCTAGGCTAGCACAGGCTAAAGAATTAATGGTCTCATCAACGATCCAGATATATACTTCAAATATTCATCTGATTCGTTGGATCATACATCGTGGCGATGTGATGATCGAATAAATCGCATCAGATGATAACCATGCAAATCCGCTGACGAAAGCCTTTACTCAGTAGAATTTGAGCGAACCGTACATAGTTCAGGAGTAGGACACTTGAGTGATTGGCTATAGGCCAAGTGGGAGATTGTTGGACAATTATGACTCATAGCATCACTATTTGTACAGATCATGGTGTTGTTGTAAAATTAACTATGTGACAAAGGAAATTGCCCTTTCATTTGTAATTGGATTACCTAGATGTATAAATGATAAAAGGTCCATATGATTAGTTTCAGATTGAGATATATGAGACAGTATCAATCCATGAAGGTTTAATCATTAAACATCCATAGTCAGAGTATTATCGAGATTGGACATCGATAATGCGTAAAAGACTAGTATTACACTTGTGCGCGTTGTGGGAGCATAACGGCATAGTTCTCATATATTTGGGTATTGGATACTCATGCAAGTGTAATAGGAGGTTGTGTTTACCGATGGTACGAAACAGCTTCTCTCTGGATAGACCCCTCGGAATTCCATTGGTAGTATGACTATGTGTCTATGGAAGTCCGAATTAGGGTAGATGTATTTGGTCTTAACCTGAGACTTGCACCGCTAATACTTGCGACAATCAATATACTTTGGTTTTGGTCGTCCAGGGCTTTAACAGTTCTGTGTACGCCTCTTCTGGGTATATTGAGAATCGTAGTGTATTGGGTGTGATGTCAAGACGGAAGTATCACTTCAGTCATAAAGGAGATGATGATCACGTAGGATACGGAACTAGTTCTCGTATATGCTGCAGCTATCGGGATATTATGACTAGGTAATTTTTATCCGATTATAGAGACTAGTTACCAGAGATCTGATATGTGCTTCGTACGGGGCAGACACAATTCCAGCCCCAGGCCTTGCACGTGACATCTGATACTGGATCGTAATACGCAATACTACGTATATTACGCCTGATATAGATCGCATATTCCTTTAAGAATATTTCTGGAGAATTGGGTAGGCACGGTGCTTTGCTAGAACCCAACCATGTCTTGTAAATCGGTAAAAATGTAGTACTAGGTACTACGATAGTCCGACGACCGGATTTACTGCCAACATATTTGGGGATCTCATGGGTCGCTTCCCGAAGATTCACCGATGACGTATGACTCGCACTTTATTAATCTGTGATTAATTATAAGACAGAGAAAACTAATCTGGGATTAATTACGGAGATATTTTATCTGGGATAAAATACTTTTTTTTTAAGAGAGAGAACGATTAATTTGGAATTAATCGATAAATTAATATATTCGATATATTAAACGAAATTGGATTTCGACGCGAAATAAAATTAGATTTTAATTTGGGCAAACGAGTTAATTTAGAATTAATTCGTTAGCAACTTGAACAGTAATTTTGCTAGACATAATTATTTAATTAAATTTGATTTAATTACGTTGCAACGAAAATTCGTTAATTCGGAATTAGCTAACCCGAGCCCGGGAGTGTTTGTGGGCCCATTCGTATTTCGAATCAAGTTTGGCCTATAAGTCACATCTAGCGTCAAATCACTAGTCAATCAAGTGATGGAAGTCACATCACTTTGAGTGAAGTGATCCTTGTCATCATTGATTGATGTGAATAGTGACATGAGTGGTTGGAAGGCATTTATTGCCTTTTGGCTCCAAAAATTGGTTGACCTTTTTGAAAGGCAAATACCAAATTTTTGGTATATGTTTTATTTTGATTTTAGAAATCAAATAACCAACACACAACACTTGATTTTCTTCTCTCTTTCCTCTTCTACATCTCTCGGCCAAGGGCCATATTTCTTCCTTCTTCTTCTCCAATGCCGAGAACAATATGAAGAACATGGTGATGATTTGTTGCAAATTTTCACATGTGCTAGCACATTTTAGGAGTCTTCCGAAGGTGATAGCGAAACCCACCCGTGGGCATGGAATGCACACCAAGCTTGGAGCTTGAAGGACCGAAAAATTGGAGCACAAAAAGGGCCAAAAACCGTGAGCTTCTTAGAGTTAAGCTTGAAGATTTTTGTTGTTACTCGCATCGCAAAAGCCGATCAATGTAAGTATGTTTCCGCCATACTTCTTTTTTGTATTCGCACATGTTTCATTGCTTGAATTGATCTTGGGACTAACTAGAAACCCAACAGTTTGTATCCGATTTTTAAGTAGGAAACAGCCCTTGAACTTCATATATAAGTACTAGTTCGTCCCAAAACCTACTATCAAGCCTCATAATATTTTTTTGGAGCCTCCAAAAGTATAAAAGAACACATAGAGTAAGGAAAGAACGAGTGCATCAATCGGAGTTAGAATGTGAAGACGGATACTACAAACGAGAGTTTCTTTTTTCCATTTTCTCTCTACCTTTCTCTTTTATGAGTTCTTAGCTTGTTACAATGATTAGCTTGTATCATATTTTTATTATTTTGGGATAAATAATATTTAAATATTATGAGTAACTATTATGAGTAACTAATTCATTAAATCTATGGTTATAATGGATCCCAAATATGTTTAATTAACTATTTACATATTTTTATTATTTTGGGATTGTTATTGATTATTTATTTTTCTTTATGCTTTGATGTTTTTTTTATTTGTTTGGCCAATAATAAAATAGTATTGGTAAATCTTTAGGAACTCGACAGAGAGAATTTGGATTAGCCGTTGGAATAATAGCGTGTGATTTATTCGTTAAATAAATTTTCCTTCAGGATATACATATACCTAAAATGTATACGTAGTCAAGATTAGAACCTGACCTAAATGAATTCAGTTTAATGTAGTTAACATAGACATATAGTTAATTGATTTATTCTAAATATTTTCACCTGACCATCGAAAGAGGCTTATGAATAATTTAATATTTTAGGTTAATAATTAGTAACAAAAACCCAATTGAATGAAAAATGTCTTCATAAGGTTTCTTCAAAAAGTGTTATTTATTCGTTATTTACTTTTCAATTACATCAATTAAACCAACTCACATTCTCCATAGTTTATTTTAAGTAAGTATGTTAATATTGATAGTAATAAGATAAATATCAATTCCATGTGGGGTAGGATATCCGACTTTTTATCACTGTAATACTTGAGCGATATGTGCGCTTGCGTGCTAGATTTATAAAATCGGACAACTACCTACTTGCTTATCTAGACACCCCTCTCTTTTTCTTTTTCATCTTTCTTTTCTTTTTTATTTTATTTTTTGTTTCAAGTGGTCGAAGTAATTGAGTACCATTGGACGATTAAGGCATTGAGAGTTATAAGAGGTGATACTACACCTCATATTGGTGAGACATATTTTATTTTTATGAGGTATGTTGACCATGCCAATGCTTATTAGTAGATGTCAGAAATAATCAACACAATGTATGCTCAATCCTTTCATAGCACAATGATGAGATGTGAGATATGTGGGAGCAACCACCCGAGTGATCATTGCACGTTCAACTACAATCTATTGTGGCAAAACCATCAGCATTTTATATGGCCCAACAATGAAGGTCTCGTATATCCCACTGAACCATTATATCCCTTCTACCCATCACAAGCTCAAGAATTTCCTCAAGAATCAAAACCATCCATGGAGGAACTTCTTATGTCGATGGCTGAGCTGAACAAGGTAAATGCGAAAAATATGGTTAGATTGGAAGTAATGGTACAAAGCTAAGCCGCATCTTTGAAAAGACTAGAAGACCAGATAATACAGTTAGCCAATAACCAGAGTTATAAACCTCAAGGGACACTGCCATGTGACACTGAAGAAGATCCATGGAATCGAGAGACTCACAATGACACCATAATGGGGACATAGGTAAGGTCGTATATAGAGACTAAGGTGTCCTATCAAGATCTTAGAGCACGCATTGTGCAAATGTCTGATGCAGAGCTAAACGAAGAAATTCGAAAGTACATCTATGAGGAAGTGGTGGAACAAAAAGTTAGGCAAGAGCAGCTGTGTGAGCCTAGGGATGGCAATTTCTGGATCCGTACGGACCCGGATCCGGATCCGCATGCTCTTCACGGGACCCAGATCCGGACGTGGACCCGATAAAATGCATCCGGGTCCGGACCTGGGTATACCCGGATCCGGGCCCGGGATCCGCAACTCCTCTACTGATTCTATTTTTTTTAAGCTCCACTATTGGGACGCTGTTTTGGCCATTTGGGATGTTGCACATCACTTCTCTCTCTATACTCATATCAGTTTATTAGGTGCATACTAATTTATTCTTCTACATGAGAAGTTGAATCGCAAAATATTAGCATTTACACATGATTATACAAAGAAAGGGCATAAGATGAATCACAAGCGTGGGTTAGTCACTGGCGTCATTCATGTTTTTTTTTCTTTATTTAACCGGATCTCGGGTACCCGGGTCCGGAACCACCCGGACCCGCATCCGGACCCAGTTGAATGCGGGTCTTCATAAAGACCCGGATCCGTAATTTTTTTTTTGTAAATCCGAGTCTAACCGGACCCGAGCCGGGTCCGAGTCTGTTTGCCATGCCTATGTGAGCCTATTGAAAATCTCATGACACAATGGAACACATCACACCATAAGGAAGCTAGCATCATTGATACCATCCATAAGCTTGACAGAATGGCACAACCATTCAAATTCAAGCAGCATATGAGACCTCCTGATGATCTAATCTTCCATTCGAGACCTCATAAAGCGAAAAGGTTGAAGAAATTGGCGGGAGCACAAGGTAGAAAAGATCTTTATTTGTCATCTCATTGTTGGAAGATGAGCTTGAACAGTAATGCATATGGTACTGTCCTATGTAGGACATCCAAAGCCACATTGAAGCCTCCTTGAATGAAGATCTTCAAAGACAGTCTGGCTGAAGACGTTAAACTTAGAGTTATTGGGGAGGCAACCCACGCGTTTAATTTTTTTATTTTCTTTATTTTAGTTTCATTTTATTGTGTGTTATTTGCATGTTTGATAGTTTGCATTTGTATTTATACAGATACTAGTACAACCCATACAACCCGCGTAGCCAAATTCTGACCAACATGAGCCTGATAAACTTCATGCACTGTAGTGTTGTTCCTTACTCTTGTCCTTTTTACGTTTATCTTACATTAAGGACAATACAAGTTTAATATTTGGGGGTGTATGCATGTTAGTGTTAGTTTCTGCTATATAAAAAAATCACAAAAAAATCAGAAAAAAAATTCTAGATAGTGAAGCATAATTTACATGATAAGTTTGTTTTCTTTATGATGAAATATTAGGAAACAATAAGTGCCATATTGAATTTTATCTGATCTTGAGTAGGTGATATAAGTTAGGCTCGTATGCACTTAAAAGTAGGTTTCTAACAGTAAGAGCCTAAGAAGGTGGCAAAATGACTACTTGAAAAAATTGTTTGACGATGAATGACTGTTTCCTTATATGTCTATCTCAATTTTCTAGTGTTATGATGTATGATATGGTTGGAAAAAAAAAGAGAGAGAAAATAAAGAAGAAATAAATTGTTGGAAAAAAAAAAAGCAAGAAAAGAGAAAAAAAAAAGTTAAACCACCTATAACCAATAAGCGTGAAGCTACCCATGGGCGAGTGTTAGCACCACCATGGGGAGAAATGTTACCTTAAAGGGAAGGTGTGTTGAAAAAATAAGAGAGAAAAATTGTATCATACTGAGCACAAAGAAAAGGAAACAACATATATATTTGAGATATCTAGGTTGGTTTGAACCCATCAGATGTCAATTTTTGAGACGAAATCACCAAGTTGGCTTTCTTACAGAAAAAATATGATTTTCTGGTGACAGTTTCGATTTTAGAACCAAAAGTTTTCATAAAAGTACGTCAGTTTTTTTTTAATTGTCCACTCACTTAGATCGTTCAAATGATCTAATCCCATACTCCTAGTTTCTTTGTTTTGCAGGTTTACTCGGAGGATAAGCTTGGGAGGATGGATACTGATAGCAGTCACTAGGGAGTTCGGTCCAACAGGTCAAGTCGGAGATCGAGTTCAATCAAGTCAAGTAAAGTCTAGTTTCAGAAAATTGTATAATAAAGTTGTGTATCTGTGCTCATGTATAGAATTGTAAGATAAGTGATGTTGAGTTTAAGTTGCGTGTGTAACATGTTACATTCTATGTTAAGGTTTTGGGCAATGGTCCCATACATGTTACAATATTTGAAATGAGTACTAGTGTTGTTCATATTTAGAAAGTCAGAGGCTCAAAGGGATAATACAGCCTATTCCCTGCCGGTAGTATCTCCCGGATTGGGGATGTTACAAGTTCTGCATTTTTCAAAGTCGAAAATGATGAAGAAGCCAATATGTACTGCATGTAATTTTAATTATTTGAAAACAAAAAATAAAAAATAAAAAAAGGTTCAAAAGTCACAATCCACTTTTCAGTTGAGGGTTTCCAAAAGTACAAGGATATGGTTCAGTGCTGGTTATGGTGGATCAGTTTTCAAAATATGTTGTGTTCATGGCGGTGCCTCATGTGTGCCTTGCGGAAGACACTGCACGCTTGTTCTTCAAGGATATGGTGAAACACTTTGGGGTGCTACAAGACATAGTGAGTCGAGATGCACTGTTCATGGTTAGACAAAATTGTTCGGCTTGATAGGATTATAAAGTTCTCTACTACAAATCATCCTCATACTGATGGCCAAACAGAGAGGGTGAACGCATTGCTGGAAGAGTACTTGAGACATTACTTGACCGCAAGCCAGAATAATTGGGTGGATTTGTTTGATGTGGGCTAGTTCTCATATAATTTGCACATGAGCTCATTGACGGGAATAAAACCTTTTGAGATAAATTTGAGGCAGCTGCTGCTGACCCCACATGAGGTGATCAAGCAAAACACTGGAGGCAAGTGTCATGCAATGTATAGGTTTGCCCGTGAGAAGAATGAAATGATGGAAGAGGTAATGGAAAGTGTCAAGAAGAAGTATGAAGAATAAAAAAGTATGCTAATAAGAAGATGAGGTCGCTGGAATTTCAGGTGGGTGACCAAGTGTTGCTGAAATTAACTCATCAAATTTGGAAGAAGATCAACAACAAGACAATGTATCGTGGGTTAGTGCCAAATTATAATGGTCCCTTTAAAGTAATGAAAAGAGTGGGCCAAGTAGCGGTCTTGAAACTGTCAAACAGAATCAAGGTGCATCATACATTCCATATGAGCTTCTTGAAGCCCTTCCATGAAGACAATGATGGGAGTCGGATTTAACAGAGCAAGGCCCCTCCAACTATTCGGAAACAGTTTGACCAACAAACTGAGAGGATATTGGATCATAGGGTGATGGGGAAAAGCAAGAAGAATCAGAGGACTGACATTCTAGTTCAATGGAAAGGTTGTGCAGTGGAAGATGCTACATGGAAAAAGAACACTACGTTGTGGAAGTTTGAGAGGGAAGTTCAAGCCTATTGACTCAGTTTCGACGAAGGCATCTTCTAGCTCAGGTGGGGGTGGTCTATTAGCCCTTCAGTATGTTTGCTCGAGGAAATATGAGAAAGAGTGGTATTGGCTCTAGCCAAGCACTCACAATACACACACACTATAGTATGAATTGTGTGACTATGGCAGTTTGTGCTGTCCGATGGAAGGGATACTGACTCATTGGACGGTTGGTGCTATCTGGGGGGAACTGGAAATGTCTTGGATAAGGCAGTTGAGTGCACAAGTGTGGCAAGTGCAGTTGCCTCACGTTCAACACACAATAGAGTGGTTACATTTAGTGGTAATTGCCGATAACTACTGCCATGTGAAACACATGTGGGAATTGTGGGTTGCGGGCTTGTATGGATAAACTCTAGCGTGTATGTGGCATTCTTATAGCAGTTGGGATGTAACTACTATGTCTAGCTGGTTGGCGCTCATTGGGCCAACACACTCTATGACAGTTGGGGTGTAACTACCTCTATTATGTATTGTATGACTCAGAATATGCAATGAGAGGAAATCTATGTAAGCCTTAGCATATTCTGAGCACGGTTCCATATAATTACTTTGGAGAGTAAAAGAAAATGTTGGGCATATTGCGTGTAAATGTGTTTGTCTCTAGTTTACTTAATGTGTGTGTGCTTGTTGTGATTGTGCCTTGATATTGTTGTGCGATACGAATGGTGATTTGTGTGTGAACGAGAAAGGATGAATGAGTAGGGAATCCTCAGTGCCACACAAGGTTAAGGAAACAATTAGTGGAAATTAACCATACGACAATAAGCTAGGCAATTTTGTTTTTTATTCAAAAATTGGGAAAAAAAACTAAATTTGGGGAAAACATGTATAAACCCGCTAGAAACGGCTTTGGCGGCCGTCTGAACTCGCCTAGTCACCTAACACAACATAGAAATTGTTTTCATGTATACTCGGATCGGCCAGACACCGCCTAGTGCTTAGGGACTGCCTAGGCTTTTTTTTTTTAGACAGTGTCTATGAATAATATCTTTTAGTTTGAGACCTTTTAGTACGGGTATCAAATAAGCATGGCAATGAGCCAGGCTCGGGCCGGGAGCTTTTACCGGGCCGGGACGGACTGGGATTTACCCGGCCCGATTTTTCAATACAAATATATATATATATATATATATTATAAGCTCGGGCCGGGCCCGGGCATTTTTAGTTAAGCCTGGCTCAGGCCGGCCTCTAATTTTAAAACCCGACCCAGATTTTTTGATTTCAGGTCGGACCGGTCTCGGATTTTTTTGCCACCCTTTGTATAAAAAATAAGACGAATATAGGTGTGGGATTTACCATGGGATCGAAAATATAACTCACTAATAATAATAATAATATATAATATATAATATATAATTAAAACTATCCGCTGAAGCAAAGAAGATCTAAGATAATTTATCGTCTCAACTCTCACGCCCATGTGACAGCGTCCCATTTACTTCAGATCCAACCGTCGGAGAAAATATATAATTTTTTGCCGCGAAATTGATATTCGCAGGAATTTAGGGTTTCCATATTGGGCGAAATCAGATTCTTTTAAGCTGCCGTTCCTCAAGAAATGGTATGACAATCATTCTCCACTTGTGTATTATTTTTAGAAACAATTATTTTAATCATTCAGATTGAATGCTCATTTAGAGCTTTTTAATTATTTGTTTGAATTTCGTTGTTGGTTCTTAGTCAATCATGTAATTAGATAATTTTCTTCAATATTTGATTATTGTAAAGCTAAAATTCAACATGGGTATTGTTAAATTCATGTCTTTTTATCTTCACCCATGTGTGTTTCCTTCATTGAAGATGGAGATGATTTTTGTTTTAGGTTTATCATTCGAGTTTTGTTGATGAGGAAGGAATTGCTAAAGCTTGTGGATGCCCTTTACTTCCTTTGAAAAGCCATATAAAGGGTCCTGCCCCTGCTTCCGATCAAGGTTATATATGCATTTTATCATATAACTTTTTAAAAATTGGATGTTTTTCTTTTTGTTTGTTGATTTCGAGTGTGTTTTTTGCAGGTAGAACTGATATTGTTGATGAGGCAATCACGTTCTTTCGGGCCAATGTATTCTTTAGAAACTTTGATATTAAGAGCTCAGCTGATAAGCTACTTATATATTTGACGTTTTATATAAATGTGGCGTTGAAGAGGCTTGAGGGTTGCAGAACCTTGGCTGAGGGAACCAAGGCAATCATTAACTTGGGCTTGGAAAAGGTTCCTGTGCCTGGAGAGCCTAATTTTCCCTTCCCTGGCCTTTTTGCCAATCCTCAATCTAAAAAGGAAGCAGGTAGATCTTCTTCAATCTATTTCTGCTTCGGTATCTCATTTTGTGTCAAGGAGCTTATCTGTTGTGTCCATGGATTTGTGGAACATTTTTCAAGTTGTATCGCAATTTTCTTGTTTAATTAGTCATTTATTTCTTTATGCTTCAGGATTATTGTGCTATCTTTTTAAAATTTCACCTGAGATCTTTTTAAGCTCTATCAGTGAGACTTTTTATATTAACAGTTTTGTAAATCTATGCCATTGTTCATCCTGCAGTTACTAGTAAATATCTTGTTTACAATAATTACTTGTTTTAATCTGAAATGGGTTAAGAGTTTTTTAAGCTGACTTTTGTCTCTCTCTTGGTAGCTTAAAAATTTCATTTTCCCTTTTCCTTCTTTTTCATTATCTTGGATAATAAAGTAGACCGCTTGGTTGTGTCTTTGGATGTTCCATTGACTTTCTTCCCATTGTAACATAGCTGAAACTGTGTGCCTGCCTTAGAGTTATGATTAACTATATCGTTGCAAATGAAGCCTTCTCTTCAATTATCATTTTTCTTTTTCGTATTATCTCTCTTATCATCACATGACATACCTCCTTGACTTCTTTATCAAATGCTGCTGTGAAAATTGAATTTATTTTGTACCTATCAAAAAGTATTAGTTTAGGTTAGATAGAAAACTATGTTTTAGTCCTCTATGACATGCCTGCTGCTAATAATTGTTAGATCAGAAAATCATCTTGATATACAAAATGTTGACATTATGTGACCTATAAAATGTCTGGTTCAAGTTTCCTGCATAATAAATGGTTCCATGAGATTTATCGGTTAAATGTCTTGAATCTTCATTTGTTTCTTCTTTTTTTAAGTGACTTTTGAATTATAAAATGCAGAGCTATTCAGGAATTATCTGAAGCAGATAAGAGAGGAAACAAGCGGTAGACTGTTGAGTGTTGCGTATAGGCCCAACGGTACTCCAAATAAATGGTGGTTGGCATTTGCCAAGCGAAAGTTCATGAACATTATTGTTCCTTGAATATAGTTTGTTGTATATTCTCATAATGATAGCTATGAAAGTATCTGTTAAACTGCGTCCACAATAATATAAATTTGAGTTGAGGTTTTTACGTTTGTTTTGCCATATTTTTCGTTGAAGAAAGCTTGTACTGTGCTCTCCCATTTGGGAGAGCACAAGTTCGACTCACTGCTTAGGTAGGGAGTCAAAAATAGTCTATCTGTAGATTTGTGTGGTACTAAAAAAATGATCAACTTCAATTTATCCTTTTCATGAAGTTCATGGAGTATTATATTGTTATCTTTATTTCTTTTTGAAGTACATGAGGAGGAGAATATGAAGCAACATGAATGGTGGTCTTTTTTGGTCTATTATTCAAAGACATGGTAGTAATATGCAGCGGTTTTAAATTTTTCATAATCTTTTGTTATCTGTCTCCAAGTCTTTTTCTAAGACATGTATGATGAACCTCAGTGTTTACATCTATTATCCCACAAGTATGTAAGGATCAGAGACTTCGTATTTTCAAATTGTTTCTCCATTTTAACAGTTGAAAAAATAAATAAATCATGTTGTAGTTGTCAAATGTGATGATGTGGAGTCTTTCAAGCTTTGTGTTCTACACTTCTAACGCTTCCTTAGAATAGTAGTAACTATTTTTTTTTTTTTTATAAAAGTTTGTGGTAGATCCAGTCACGGTTTTGGTTCCTTCCGATTTCGGTTCGGGAGTCGGAACCGGAACCGGTTCCGTACGGTTCAGTTAGGGTTCCTACCCTAGCTGAACTGTTGGAACCGGACGGTTCCAATATTAGTGTGATAAAATTTAAGTTCAAATAAATAATTTTTTTAAGTTAAAGCTCTTTATTTTGTTATTAATTTAAGTTATTAATTTAATATAATAAAATTCAAATAAATAATTTTTTATTATATTTATTATTTGGTAATAATATCCAATTACAAATTTTTATAAGAAATTATTTTTCATTTTTTAAAATTATTTTTTTAAAAAAAATAAATTGAACCAGAACCGAATCGGAATCTTTCAGTCCGGTTCCGGTTCAGTTAATGGTTATGGTTCCCCAATCTTATGGAACCGTTGTTAGGGTTGGTGTTCAGAGCGCCAATTTTATTATGTATTTCCTGTAAATATTAATGTAACATTTTATTACGAATAAAATATACAGTTTCTATATATAACATCTCTTATTATATGGTAAAGAGGTAACAGACCTTAGAATGAATATTTATGATACTGTTGCAAAAGCGTCGGAACTGACATTGATTTGTATCATGGCGTTGTTATTCTTAGAGAGTTCCTGGTCAAGGTTTACACTACTTGGTCAATAAAGTAAACCCGTTGAGACTGATATATGTCGTATATTGGAATCTTTGATTCCAATGGTTTCTCAATGAACCATGAGTCTTGGAGACTTGTATAGACGTGTAGGTGTTTATAGCGGATAAATACTGAACGACTTATTGAATATTCTTAATGGATGGTACACCAACGTCAATAAGAATCTTCTCGGGTTGAGTGAGCATAGTGATTATTTGACTTGATATACCACTGTGGATATATGAGTTATCATCCACACTTAGATGGCAGTCACGTCACCGATCTATTTAGATCAGACCTTCGCCTGTTCGTTGGGTGTGGACTGATGCTCAAGATATCATGTGTTTATCAAGAAAGGATGCGTCAGTTCCGTGTACATAGCATAAGTATTCAATATGGAATTAGCAATCTGTTAAATCCATGGGCCCGTGGTATACTGTAGAAATTAGTTCTAAGTGTTATTAAGGGATTGCAAATAGAAACGTCGATGTGATTATATCTAAAGAGATTTGACGTTTATATCTATATCTCTGGAATAATCCGGATACCTGTGACAGAGGGATTATACGTATGAAATGACCTTGACCTGTATGGTTTAGAGAGTTTATCCGTGTTCGTCATAATTTACAGGTGGATAGATTATGGACACGAAATTTGATTTCGTGACGGATATGCCTGAATCTAGAGACTCTCACTGGTGAAATATACTCGTAGAGCACTAGGGTAACTTTTATGAATAAACTGATTATTTTTAAATCATTTAACAGTTAAACGAAAAATACATGTGAATGGACCTAATGGTCATTTCCTAATTAATGTGTATTTGTATTTAATATTTGATATTATTAAATACACATTAATTAATTATCAAATTATGATATTTGACATATGTATGGGCCAAATTTGGGGCAAGGGCATTTTTGAGTTTTCACTTCAGGCCCTACACCAGTGGTGGTCCAATCCCTCCAAATAGTACCCAAAATAGACTTGGGCCAAGGACCCAGTTACCTTCTCAGGCCCGCCCACAAATAGAGGCCTACCAAGCAAACATTTGACCGATCGGTTACCCAAATCCAAAACGCCTAAATCAAGGCTTGTAACTCCCCCACGTAGTTAGCCATTTCAGACACCCAACTGACAAGCAATTAATAGAGGAATTAAAGTTGACCTCGAAGGAGTCTATAAAAGGGAAAGATAATTCAATATTCAAGGGGGTCTTAACTCTCATAGTTGAGCTCTCTAATCTTCTTACTCTCTAAACACCGGCCACCGCCTTCATGGCAATCAACAGAAGTCAAGGTGACATCAAGCCTTGCTCTTCCATTTTTTACAGCTCGTCTTCACTACTGACTTGAGCATCGGAGTGCCTACGGCACCTACCATACCGGTGGGCAGTACTCCTCGCTCATTCTACCTTTGTTTTGCAGGATCGCTAGTGCCCCAACTTACAGATTCTCGATTGTGGACCTCAGGCGAAAACCAGAATCCTCAATTTGGCGCCCACTGTGGGGCCTTAGCGATTCATAGCAGGCAAAGATCTCACAGTCTACGGTTCCTACAACATAGCAAACCATGACTTCTAGCAGTGAGCAGACACCTGATCCTATGATCACGCAGCTGGCCATACTCCAAAAACGATTACACGCCTTAGAAAAATAGAGTCAAGCCATGCGAAGCTCCAATATAACCCTCCAGAAGCAACTTGAGCAAATCTCCTCAACTTCCCAACAACGTGATACTCCGAACAATCCTAACAATCATGCAATCTCATCCAATCTCTCGGGGGCATTCAACGATGTGCCAAATGATGATCCACCGCCAGACGACCACCCCTAGAACGATCAAAGAAATGAACCAATTTTCCTAGTCGACCAAGCGCAACAAGTCGCTTCCAACATGCGCAAAGAAATGTTAGAATTCAAGGAAGTAATTTTGTCCAACCTCCCCGGTGTCAGGCTACCAATAAGGAAAAGTCGGGCCGAAATAATTTCTGATACTCCATTTTTGGAGACCATCACTTCCATCGAACTACCAAGGAAGTTCAGTCCTCCAGATATGAAGATGTATGATGGATCAACTGACCCAGACGAGCATGTTGTCTATTACA